>JBBMOY010755537.1:0-11331 GCA_037951405.1 Platydemus manokwari | reverse complement strand
GTAATAATCTTTGCTACGAATAATTTCAGATCCGAATCTGAACTTAAGATTTTTCAGTGGGTAGATGTTATGGAATGTTCCGTCTTTATATGGTATTTTCTACTGATACATATTGTTAGTTCTGTCTCCATTTATTAAAAAAATTTTTTTCCAATAGTAATTTTTCGTATTTTCCAATTTAGAGTTTGGTTATTATTTTTATTTGTTCATAAAATATGTTAGAATTTTCTCATTGACCATTTTTATGTCCCGCTTCTACTTTTAGTCGCGTGTCAAAATCAGATAACATTTTATTTATTATTATTATTATTATTATTATTATTATTATTATTATTATTATTATTATTATTATATAATGTTTTGCTTTTCTGTAAAGGTATTTGATTATTGAGTGAATATTTATCAACCCCAATATGTTTTAAGATGGTGAGGATGACCTTCACTTTTGCGATTGGATAGGCTTCTTCAATGTTCATAAGTGCATTATGGAGATCATCTCTGCTTTTTTGTATGTTCTTCTAATAGAGCCCATAAAAGAAAATTGTGCTCTGCACATCCGTCTGTTGGGCCCGAGGTTTTCTGTAGAGGGTGTATTAGGTTGTTAGTATCTATCCAGTCACGCAATTGTTGGCAGAAGATCGTTATTAGCAATTTATAACAGCAGTCAAGTGACGCTATAGGTCGCCATGATCCGTTCTAGTCGTATTGTTCGTTCTTCATCGATTCTAGGACCATTGTTGTAGAGTATGTTGGCCATTTCTCTGGAATTTCAATATCTTTTATGCATTTTTTTAATAAGGCTTAAAGTATCTCTGCGTTTGGATCAGCATAAAGCAGATCTGGGTAGAGAAAGTTGTTTCTACTTGCGCCGTGGAGTCTTTCTTGGTAAGAGATATATTGTATATTGTTTCGCTGCTTATTTTACTAAAGGAGAAGTTTAGCCCTCATTTCGTCAATTTCTTTAGTTCGCAGAATTGGTTACATGATTTGCTGCATGGTTGTTGGCATTCAGAGATAATCATGCATTCGTTTTGTTTCTTTATGTAATGCTCGGTTAGTGTGTGCTAGGCTTCTTTTGATTTACAGGGTATCTTTAGGCACTTCGTTTTTGATTGCAAGTAGTTGTTCTCCTCTTTTGACTCATTCCTAGTGGTCAAGGAGTGTTGCATTC
Source organism: Platydemus manokwari (assembly GCA_037951405.1). Lineage (NCBI taxonomy): Eukaryota > Metazoa > Platyhelminthes > Tricladida > Geoplanidae > Platydemus > Platydemus manokwari. The sequence goes on along the minus strand of JBBMOY010755537.1, from coordinate 10,160 downwards.
TCCTTCTCTTTTATTTTTGAAATGTTAATTTTAGTCATATTGCTATTTTTGCAGAGGAGAGAAACATTCCTATGATGGATTTAGACTTAAATTTCTTGCAATTTCGAATATTTTATTAATGATCTTAACCTCGTTTAATCAAAATGTAAAAAAAAAAGAATGCGTTGTGTTAAAACAGAATTTTTATTTTATTTAATTTTAATATAACTTTGTAAATTTTTTTTAATGCTTTTTTTAAAATTTAAATTTTTTATATTTTTTAAATACTTTTTAGATTTTTGGTTATTTACTTAAGTGTAACTTTATGCTTTCACGTTGTAGTCTAAATTTTAAAATTTGTTTTCAAAATTAATGTGTAATATATTATGGGGTAAATTGAACTCCATGAAGGTTTTCTAATTTTAAAAGCATAACATGATGTTTCAATTATACATATAGTAGTATTTAATAAGCATCTTTTAACCATCACGCATTCTAAGAAAAATCATGAAAACGTTAAGAATATAAGTTTGGAATTATGTGAAATGAATATTGTGGGAGCAATGTTACATCTAAAATTGAAACATAAACTTTGGAAATTTATTGATTTTGACTATGATACCGTAAATAATCTAAATTGATATTTTCCTTATATCAAAGAGATATGCTACAAACTGAAATTGAGCAAAAAGCTGAAGTTACAGATATTGTAGGCTAAAACATACAAATATGCTTAAACAAGAGAAATGTCATATATGAATAGGCCATAGATTACAAAAAAGATAACTTGTAAGAATTTTTATAGAGTTAGTAAATAAGTCTGGAAAAAATGTTTAAATTAAAAAGAATAACATTGTCGTCCACAAATTTTCAGGAGAATCCATTGAATCTTTTTGCTATATAGTGTTTTGGTGACTTTGAGTGCTAATAATTTTAATATCAATATTTATATTTAATTCTTAATGTGATGATATTGAATGATCCTTAAATCCAATTAATTAAATTCATTTTAATTTCATAAATCAAATGCAGACTTCTTTAATCATATTTCATAAAGGATAATTGTATCATTTATGTAAATAAAAATTTTGTTTTAAATTGCTTTAAAATTTCGTTTTACGCTTCAATTTTTGATATTTTTTAATAAAACAGTTTTTGTCAATATTATATGCTAACCAGATCAAATTTGAAAAAGAGAAAATTTTCAGAGGATATTAAGCCTGTTATAAAATCATCAATCTACAATGATAACATTTGCATTGATAATAATTCTGAATCGTTTACAAATAACATAAAGAAATGTTGTGTTGTTTTAAGTAAAGATATAAAAAATGACATGAAAGCAGAATTAAACGAGGAACCAAAAGCAGATTATGTGTTAAAAGTATGTTTTCATCAACGATATTTTATTTATTTATCATAAAAGCCGGAGGCCAAAGATTCTCAAAATGAGTGCTTTGCACCCGTTAAAGTTCAGTGTCTTAAATGTGAAAATTATTATTCCGAAATCGGACTAACTCGCCATTCATGTGGAACGTTCCGTTGTGAAAAGTGTGGAAAGGGTTTCACAAATAGAAGTAAATTTGAGTCTCATTTAAGACATCATGCTCTAATCGAAGCAAGACAACAATTGGTTGGTGTCCTAATGCAATTTTTTCATTTATTCTCAAATTATACTGCACTGCGTACTTCTGAAGTACGCCTATTATGTGAGTGGATGAACAAGTAGATTTAATTTTGCATACTTTTTGTCGAATGGATGGTTTTCTTTATGATGATGCTTGAAAATGAGAAACGTTTTTTTCGATTTCCAATCATGTTCCTTTGTTCAATCGAAAGTTTATTTCCAATGATAATGTTTTTGTTGGATTAATATTTTTAAACTTTATATATCAATCAATCCCGTAATGGGCTTTTAAAATTACATTTGTTAAAATGTCTCATTTATAAATTTTTTATTATTTTATCATGAAACACATACATTTATGTATATATAAATGACATAAGCAGATTTGAAAACTAGATACATGTCTCTGGTCTAAGAAGGGTCCCTTAAATCCTGTATTCAAATATATTATAGAGCAAATTAAGGTGTTTGAGGCCCCACTCGTTTATATTGGAAATAATTCAAGTGTTTAACCTCCCTCTCTTAATATACTCACAAGCATGTCGGTTTTGCATCAATGATTACACTCTCACTTGTTCGGCTCAGCATCAATTATTATATTTATATAAAACTTCCAACCGAATATGGTGGTTATATTGTGCATTAATACATTTATATATATGTGAATATAATCTATTTGTATAATTAATATGGCGATATTGTTTTGTAGTCCCAAACAACCAAGTGTCAAATATGTCACAGCGTTGTGAGAAATGCGTACATGAAAAAGCATTCGAAAATTCACAAAAGCCTACAAACGTGTGCGAAATGTGGAATATCGTTGAATAATCAAGAAATGAAAGCCCATATCAAAACACATTTCAAATACGTTTGTGATTTTTGTGGCAAAAGAAGTCAATGTCAAGTTAATCATGAACGACATATGAATATGCACGAAAAGGAAAAACAACATCCTTGTAATGAATGTGATGCTTCATTCAAGCATTTGGTTGAATTGGCTCGACATGTCACCAAGGCCCATCGAAACATCAAAGATGGCAAATATGAATGTCTGTTTTGTAAGAAAGTACGACGAATGTGTCTGGGGTTGTTTTGTTTGTTTTATTGCCATTTAAGATCGTATCTGCAATTGGTCACCATCTACGAATTCACAAGAATGATCCAAAACCGTGTGATATCTGCCATGCTGTTTTACCCAATGAATCTGCTCACAAATCACATGTTCGATATCATGGGATTTTAGAGAAACAAGGCAAAAATCGGGTTGGTTTTTGATAGATATTTGTGATAATGATTTGATTTTCAAAAAAAACCATTATTTCAGGCAATCACACCGAGACATTTGCTGGAATGTGATTTAATGCCTTTGTATTGTGAACATTGTGATAAAACATTCATCACGAAATCATCGCTTATTCAACATTATAAATCACATTTATTTCCTCGAACAATATTTCCATGTCCGTATTGTGATGAGAATCATTTTGAAAATGTAATCGATTTATTCCAACATATTAGTTTGACTCACCAATGGATTCCTATTGGTTATATTAGATGTATTATTTGTTCACAGGTATGCTGATTGTGTGCGTGTATGTGTGTGTGATCATTAATTGGGTTTTTTTCATTAGATAACACCAGACATGGAAAATCATTTAAAAACTCATCTAGTTCATCAGTTTGAATGTGAAATTTGTGATCTCACCTTTTCCAGTTATTTAGATTGCAAGAAACATTACAATAGAAGACATAAATTGAAGAAACGACCCAAGGTAATTTTATATGTCTATCTTTGAAATGTGTCCGTTTCTATGGATACACCTTGTTTTGTATTAGCTTTATATAAATATTTTGTAATTTTGCGAGGTTTTATAGCAATTTTGATACCATTTTTCTAATCTTTTATATATCAGTGATGAATAAAATAGTTTATTAATAAAACGATCATTTATATGCATCATTGGTGTTATTGAAGAGTTGACATAAGTGAACAATATATGATTGGCAATCATAACTGTGTTTATTTTAGAAATTTTCTGTTTATAAATAATGCCTAATATTAATTCTGAGAAAATCGATATTGCCTTGTAGAAAAATCTACGAATTCAGTAATATAATTTTTCGATATTATTGTTTAAATCAGTGGTCTTCACACTTTGTGTTGTGACCCACTTTACGAGTCCCATTTTTTCGTGATCCTTATGGACAAAAATAATAAAGTGAGTATTTTTCGCACCAAAATATATTTAATTATAACAACGAATTTGCATATTCTGGCAAAAATCATCAAATCTTGACTCTATTGGGATGATGGCTGGTCTCAATACTAATTCCAGATCTTTAAAATTTGGTCGATATTTTGTCTAAATAGACGTCAGTGTCGAAAATGAAATTTCTCACAACCCCACTTTTTTGAAGAACGCTGGTTTAAATAATTTATTATTAATTATTTTTCAGTTTTTTAGTCTGAATATTTTATTCCAACAGCTTTATCTCAAAATATAAATAAGGGTTTTGTTGATATCTAAATTATCGATTCAATATAGGTTCGGAATTTGAAGTTTTTTAATATTTTTTGGTTAAATTTCTTTTAATTGACGTAGTATAAAGAATTTTGATTAAATTTACAAATAAATCATTTCATTATTCATGATTTGATGAATATATCCATTAGTGGAGTTTGTTTTAATCTTTTATTTTTGTGCAATAACATCATTTATTAATAATTCCGACGTGAGATATCTATATGAATTGATTTCATTTTTTAATGATTGTTGAACATTAAAGCTTTTGCTATAAACTTTTACATGTTTTTTTCGATTTTTTCCCAATATAATATATAAATATAAATTTTTTGATATGATTATTTTCCTTCAGACCAGTTTACATGTTTTCATGAAAAAATATTCAAATCCAAAATTGAATAATCGAAAAATATCTTGTCTTGAATGCGGTGAAAAAGTGCGTATATCACACATCAATTCACATGTTACTTCTCATCAGACTTTCAAATGTTTAATGTGTCACAAAATGTTTTTCCATCGGTACTTGTTGGAATCACACGAAAGAACACACGAACGTTTTTCACAAAGATGTCCGGTTTGTTCACAATCGTTTCTGAGTCATATAAGGCTGATGGCCCATTTGAAAATGTGCCATAAGATGGCATTTTCGGCTTCTAAAGCTTGTTCAAGATGTATTATACAGGAATAATATTTTTTTCTAAATAGATTTTTCATTTTGTATTTGTCATAAGTTTGTTATAAATTATTCAATTTATTATTTAATAAGAAATAGCTTCAGATGAAAAACATTGCGTTGAAATGTTGATGATAATCATTTAATCTTTATTTATTTAAATTAGATTTTGAAGTGACAATCAAAACCCAATCATATTTTAGGTATTATATCTCAATCCTTTTCATACTCGTTGCAGAACACCATGTCACTATCCTTATTAGAATTACATACGAATAATATTAGTAAATATTTTGAAAAATATTGAAATTCTTATCTACTTCATCTAGTAAAATTGGGTTTGCGTATTAGGCTCTATGTTTGACAATATAATTTATAGCTTTAGCTTAGTTATCTATTTCCAAAAATACAAGTCAACGAAAATCCTTGAAAACGCATAAAGGGTGTTATTTTGCAGAAAAATTGGAGAAAATGCACAACATATTTTGATAAAAATGGACTTGCGGAACATTGTCTTAATCTTTTAAATTATACTCCAAAACCCAGTATCCAAAATATAAAAAACTAGTAAAATGAGTGTTTAAAATTAATAAATAATTTATTATAAAATATTATGATTAAAACTTAACTTTTATCATATTATTAAAGCCTAAACAATCATTATTACAAATAAAATAATCAACAATAAAATAGTCAATCAATCTATTATGAAGAATCAAAGAGAAAAGATACATAATTTGAATGTGATCGAATAATCATTCATACTCGTAACATAACTATTAATGTCCACCGGAAAAATGAAGAAATCAATATAGTCATTCTCATCTGGACATCTATACCTGGAAAGTTATAAATACACCAGAATGAATTATGATCAGGTACGTCTGACGTTTTGTTGGGCTTGCCAGTAGTAATTAAGGTAGATCAAATTGACCAAATCATTAGCAATTGGAGTTCAGGAAATCAGAAAAGTTCGCCACAAATAGCTAAGTTATAAGCCCATTTCTACTTGACAATAAGCAATTATACTGCATAAAACCGCTGACTATGATTACACAAGAAGAAAATTTTATGTCGTATATCTAGCTTCTGACTTCAACAACACCTAATATGATTTAGTTTAAAGAGATATTGTGTCTAGATAATTCTTGAATGCTGTCCCATAGCAGAAATCAAGCATTATAATGTCAGTAAAAGTGGATTAAGTTGCTTCAACTTCAGAAGAGCAGACAAAAATTAAATAATTATGTGCATGGAAAGATTATAGTCGGGTATGATATAAAATATAAAATTTAATCCTTGGAAATTATTATTGAAGGATTGATTGGAATTATAGACAATCAGGGATTAGAAACTATTAAGGGGATTGTTTTAGAGAGAAATTGACATTCAAATTATCTAGAAATTGATAGCAAGAAGGATTTAGCGCATTGTAAAAATAATATGAATAAATATATTATTGATATAAAATTATCATTTAGTAAAATTATCATCTCAACACAATGGAGGTTCGGTATCTGAGCTTTCCCTTGCTTACTCTCTTAAACCTATGGGACTGTGTAAACTTGAAATATTGACTGATTAGAAAATACGTGTGATTGTGAATTTATGAGTAATCTAGTGTGAATAGGATTCGAAATATTTTGTATTGTAAAGGAAATTTGACATATTTTATTGTAGATTTGTGTTAAAGGCAAATAAATTATATTGTCATATTCTTGTTATTGATTTATTTTGTTTATAATATTTAAGAGCACGCACCTACCGAATAGACATTGCGTTTCAACCGGCAGTATCGAACTCACAAAATAATAAGAAATGATAACCCCAACAAAAAATATATACTATGAAAATTGTGTATTTTGCATCATTCAATCTTTTCATAGTTTTTATTAATGTCATTTTCATATTGGTGTAATTTACTGTATTTTTATATTTTTCATCAATATATCTTTTGGAAAACCTATTATTAAATCTTGAAAATATTAAATAATAATAATAATTTATGAACTCAGAATAGTTGCTAGCAACTATTATTATATCCCGCATAAAGTTGAAATATTACCCAGGTAAAATGAAATAATTAGCAACTAGCAATATTCCAAAAACGTTCGGGGCTTATTGAATTATTTGTTTTACTAAGCTAAATCCTATTTGATAACACTACTGACTTAATCAGTCTCTATGAGTTCTTGATTAAGGCAGTGAATCACTTGCAGATATTGTCTGAGATTAAATTTAATGCCAGTGAATATTTATTATTTTATCGATGGAATTGATTCACTGGTGAGAGAAATTCTCTCTGAATAAATTTATTAGGTAGAGAAAATATCTCTCGATTAAATTTAATCGAGTGATATATTTTATTCTGCTACAGAATTTTATGCGCAGGGACAGATGATAATTTATTTGTCGCTGTTAATGCGCGATAACTTATTTCGTATTAATATTTTATAAATTAACTTATTATTTTTAGAGATCGATGGATTTGATATTGATAATTTTATTGGTATTATAATTTTACCAACATATATTTCATGTTATAAAATTCATTAATTGGTTTAAGCAAAACTTGCATATAAAATATAAATTTGTGTCCTTTGTTATATTAAAATTTATGTATTTATTTTTTTCAACTCATCTTTAACTCTGTAACATACTCTTGTTGCATTTTTTACTCATTTTTAATTTCATTTATATTTTCATTCTTTAAAATGTTTCCACTTTAATCTTTAATAGTACATTTAATTTTTGAAATTTCTTCATCGGTTAAAACTTTTACCCTCTAAAAGTTTTATTTGAAATAAATAAAGAATATCAATGGCATGCTTAATAGCTTCACAAACTTCTCTATAAATTTTCTTATTCTTACTACTTAATCCAGTATGAAAAGACTTTCCTATAACGATATCTATATTGTTAATAACCTAGTTCACCAATCATGATATAAAGTAGTAATGTGCTTGAATAAACAAAGATGTTATATTTGTTTAAATAATTGATCAGTAGATAAATATTATGTCTGCAAATGTTGATAATGTAATTAAAGTAATTGCAGAAAAAGTCCAATTCCAGAAAGAGCAGCAAATAATCGTGATAATATATATAATATTCTACCAGATTTTAAAATGAATATTTTAATTTTATTTTTTAACTTATTACAATGGATATAATCATTTTAAAACTTTTTAAGATTTTCTAATCTAAATTTATTAATATTTACTTTATTTGATTGATTCATAACCCGAAGAGCACTTTCAGTATTCAACAATGGATAGCAACCTTTATTATCTCATCCTGTTTTCTTAGATTATTTTGCAATATTTTCATTAGCATCATATCTTTACTATATATTATTGATTTCGCACGTGTGTGGAATGGATCTGAAGGTGGTGAAAAAAATATTCTTTGAAGAATGCAGCATTATTTCCTGATGTTGCCTATTACTGTTGTGTGCTGACGACCGTATTGAATTAGTCTTAATTATTATCTTACAATTATAATCTTAGGAATTCTTATTTAGTAATTATTCTGACAATGATTTTAGACATTTGCTTTACAAGCTTGACAGTCAGCGGCAGTCTCTCAGACTATTATGACTTATTCTACTAAATAGTAACAATCAATCGAATGGGTATCGAATCAGTTATATTAATATTCATATTGTAGAGAACAACTAAATAATTATAACAATGTCATTTTTTAAAAATTGAAGGGTTCCTTCTTACAGCAATTATTTGCATGTCGTAATAGCCATTTATATTATTCCGCATAGTATTCATAAAACTGTCTCTGATAAAAATTGTTTATTGAAATTAAAATACCGAGGTTGAGACATTAATCAAAAATTATTTTTATTGTTGTAACATATTTGTTACATAATTGGTTTTTCATTTGATCCGAATTATATTTCATGTCCGAACAATCTTATAGATTTATTTTAATAATTTAGACAAACACTTCTATAATTAGAGTCGGAAATTAGTGGGACAAATCTCAACCTATATTAATTACAGGAAACCGTTGTTTAATGCAATATCTTCAATAGATAAGTGTTTGATATTCAATTTTTGATTCAATCATTTCTTCAGAAGTTTATTATCATATGTAAATTTTTTTCTTTAATTTTAGGCTGTTTCCATTAATGATAAGTAAACTCATAAAAATAATTTTTAATATAACCATAATATAATGATTATAGTTAATATCGAGTACAGATTATTTCAACCTGGCTTAGTTAAAATTTCTAGGCAAAATCGGAATTTGCAATTCACATTATATCTTATCTTATATACGTCACTCGAAAATAAATGATAAGTGCAGATTAACTAGAATTGTGCTTCCAAAAATATTTTAATTGCCGTTGAGAAAGTTTCATAAGATTATAAATAAAAAATATAATAGGCTCCAATAATAATTTTATACACAAATAAGTTAAAACACAAATTGAAAAAATTAATATCAAAATAATTATAAAAGAGCTTTTATGCAATACAAAACACTAAACAACAAAATCGATCAAGTCAAATTGTAGAAAGAAAAATCGTATCTTTTTTTTCAAATTATACATATCATTATAAATTCTAAAAGTATCACAAAATCATTGATCAAATATAAATAACATCAATAATGTAATTCCAAAAGACTACTTGGTAACAGTAGAAACTAGGATAGAAAACTTTAGCAAAACTCTTTGTCATGATAATACTAACAAAGCACATCCAACAAGATGCAGACTTCCAACTACTAAAACCTGAGTTGGTTGCTCAAACCGGCTGAGCCACTGATCGATATCAGCAAAACAATCAAAATATTCAATTGAGCCATTCCACTTATCGTGTAACAATAAGTTCAATCGGGTCCAAGTAGCAGCAATTTCTGCTAATTTCGATTTTTCTCTTGCAATATTTGCATCGTCTAAAGCAAAGTCTACGAAAAGGAAGTTAAAACGGTGTAGTGTATAAAGGAATAAATAATCGATTGATTTGTAATGGATATTGACAAAATACCTCGTCGATTTAGAAATAATAAATTCCATTCGAAATACTAAGGACATCTCAAACCAGCAATAAGTATCAGATAAAGATTCTTTGTTATTAATAAATTAAGAATGTAATTGGTCTCCGCTATATTGATTATTTAGTATTGGTAAAAACTAGTTTGACTCGAGTTGTTCCTTTAAAAACGTAACTCAATTTATCTACGTAGTGACTTATGTTCATAATCATAGTGTTAGCTTCTTAACTGACTAACATCCAACTGACAAGGTCCCATCTATCAGTCTGGCTCACATTGAGATACAAAACACAATTGCTCTAATTTAATTATATATTTTGAAGGGTCAAATCCGAAATAA
>JBBMOY010755536.1:0-17834 GCA_037951405.1 Platydemus manokwari | reverse complement strand
ATAATGTGATTTTTGAATCTATAATCTAATTTTTTTTTGTAAAAACTAGAATTAAAATTTGTATTGTTTAAGTTATTTCAAATTTGGTAAATTTTATAAAATATAATAATGGATTAAATATTTTAAATTATTTTTGTGACTTTTTTTAATAAAGTATTTAACTATGGTTTTCTGAATTATTAAAATGAATCATTTTTCAATTTTAGATGAGTATCCTTCAGTTTATCTGGATTGGAGATTTAGATGAATCTAAAACACAAAGACTTCAAAATCCACAAGCATTATCCTATGATCGGTGCCATCCAAAGAAAATGGTCGTTAGACAAGACAAAAAAGAAACCCGTATTGGAAGAAAAAATTCTAAAATGCCTCCTGATTACGCGCTGGAAAGTGCTGTAAGTAATAGAATGATCTCAAGAAATCATGTAACCATTGAAAGACTAAGTAAAGGAAATTATATGCTTTATGATCATAGTTTAAATGGTACATATGTAAATTTTGTTCGTGTAATTGGTGGGACTATTTTGAAGCATGAGGATGTTGTTTGCTTCGGTCACATAAATGGTGCTAATATTAAACCAGGCGAATCGGTAACGCCATTTGCAACAGATTTAAAATATCGTGTCGAAATCATTGATAAAGTTGGTGTGAATGATAAGTCAAGTGGATCCATTAGAAAAGGTGATACGTACTCGCAATCAGAATCTAGTCAGTACGATGAGGCGTCTACTGAACAAAAGCAAAAAAAACCTAAACATAAACCAATGAATGATAAAACTAAAAAGTTGAAACTAGTAAAACAAGAATCAGACGAATCAGATCAATCTTCAGATTCTTCTGAAGGTAGCAATAACAATCTAAGTAATAGTTATAAAAAACAAAAGAAAACCGCTGATCTCTCATCGTTGTCGAGTTCTGATGATGATCGATTGAAATCTGGTAAAGATCGACAATTTTCTAAAAAGCCAACAGATAAGCCCAAAAAACATTCCACAATATCGGATTCACGCTTCAATGATTTATCAGCTCGGAAGCGTAAAATGGGCAACGAAAATAATAGTAATTCAAAAATGAGTTTCAAAAAGTCTCACGAAAGTAAACGACCGATGAAAACAGATGAAGATCGTCGAATGTTTTCATCGGGAGCTAAAGAACGCAAATTGCATTTAAATCAAAAATCCCACTCTAAACCCAAATACTCGGATAACAATGGTAACAGCAAATCGACTAAACGAAATGTCAATCTGAATTCAAATTATGATTATGAAGAATGCAGCGCTCATCCGTGCTTGAGGCCTGATGGAGAGAATTTAATCGATTGGATCATGTGTGATAAATGCACTCAATGGTTTCACCAATCCTGTGTCGGACTCGACGAAGCAGTTGAAGATGACGAGAGTTACTATTGTCCTTATTGTGTTCATTAGAATATTACAAAAAACAAAAACAAAAAATGCTTATCATCACCAATTTTTATTTCCAATACTGAAATAATAATAATAATAATATATGCCACCTTAACTATTAACTAACTGAATTTAGAGTAGTAAAAATTATTATCTATAATGGCACCACGTTTATTTTCTCATTTTTAGCAATATAAAGCACAAGCTATGATGGTGACTTGAAGTTTGACTTTATTATAAATAAATAAAAACCCATGTCTATAATAATGCCATTATTTGTTCTATTTTTGAATTCATGTGAGGAAACGATTTTTCATAAAGATGATGATGATGATGAATCAATACATTTTCTTTGGATTTATATATATAAATATATTGCATTTATGATGATTATGATAATGTCGAGACGAGTTTATCTTGTATATTATGTCTCTGTTTAAAAATATGTTCGCTATTGTCTTTAATTTATGATATATTACTATTATTACCAAAGTTACTTTTTCAGTTTAATTGATCATTTTTGTACATATATATATTGTCTGGAAATTGTGATTTCGGGAATTATTGACAAATTTTGGAATTAATTGCATAATTGAGAATTTGATAACGAATTAACTTTAATGGATTTCACTATTCGCTATTCTATTTGCATGTTCTCTAATTGGTTTAATGTATTAAATTCCTTTTTATAACTATTTGATATTTTAATGGTGAGAAATTTAAATATAGAAATAATTATTTTAAAAAATTATAAATATTTGCTACTTTATTGAATCGATTTCGTAAATATTTGATTTTTATTGTTTTGCATCGAAAATGGGGAATAACAAATGAAGAAAATAATTGGATTTTGTTTTGGTGTGAATTTATTATAAAGTTTTGGGATTGAGTAAATTATCTGTAAATATAGAAAATTTTTAATTTTTTTTAGTTACTCATACTTAAATAATAAGATGTTAATCGAAAATTTATATCAATTCGTCCGCGCTTTCAAAATTTGAATGAGTATTTTAATTGCTAAACTTTTTTGAATAAGTTGCCGCATAATTCAAATATAAATTTATTTTATTGAATTATTTCAACTTTTTGGTCATCTGAAAAGTGATTTATTGCTTTTATATACGAATGAATCTCTTCAGATTCAACCAATGAAAATTTTAAAATCTGTTAATCCCAAAATAAAGTATCTATAAAAATCGATCTTTTTATATCATATGTTATAAAAGTATGATTGCAATTTTAGTATATAATATTATCAGATAAATTATAAAGTTTTTTAATGTCTCTCATTAATTGCAGTGGCAAAAATTCTGGGATTTATTGGTACATTTTTTAATAGACCGATCAAAAAAATAAGATTTGTTCTTTACATTAAAAATAATGACTTATCTAACACTGAAAATTAAATTATTTCATTTGAAATCCAAAATATTAAAATTTGATTCTAATTAAATCTATAAATGAAAAGTTTATTGATCAAATATGAGAAGGCATTTTTATTAATCTCTATTGTGTCTCATTTAATCAAGTAATTATTATTATTATTTAACATCGTTTAGAAGCACAAACGATACAAAATTTTTCATAAAAATGAAAAATGAGTTGAATTTCACGAGCTATTGCCAGTTATTTTGATCGATAACCTTAACTCTGTTCTGCGACTTTTGTGTGATTTTCTGACAGCCAGTCATTTTGGTTGTCTTATATAAGGTATTCAACTTTCGGATGTTGATCCCGTCTTGAGAGATTAACTATTGTTGTTGTAGTGCGATTTTAGGTTGTAATTGCTGCTGAGTTAAGTCTGTGATTCTTTGTGGATTAAATTATAATTTTCAGCATTTCAGACTTGTTTTTTAAACTAACACGTCTATTTGCTGGAAATCAATAACAAACACATTGATTATAGTACTTTTTTAAAAATTATTTTTTTTATGGATTTAGTTTGATTTTTACTTCTGGATCTCTCAAGGTGCTTCAATAACGAGTATGGGGACTATACTATCGGAATACTGAGCGTGTAAAAGTCTAATTTCTATTTTAGTTGAATATAATTTAACTGACTATAATTCTGACAAAATGGTTACTAAATAAAACCAAAGTATAATTCCTATTTAAGTTAAAATTAATAATCATATAAGGACTGAATATAAAGTGAACTGTGAGAAAACATTTATTTCAATGTTAATAGTAACTTTATTCAGAAACGATAGTACAATATTTTAAAATGAACACAAGCAACAATTTCTAGAAGACAATAGGCAGTGCACCACAAAAGTTGATTACTGGAAATCCGAAGCGGACGGAGAAGATGAAGGAAATGTAATGGCAGTTTAAGCTATATTTTAATTCCAATTAATTAATGAAAATATACATATGAATATTATTTAAAATCGAAAAATTTAACTCCGCGCAGTTAGCTAAATTCCATAACCAGCGACTGATTGAAATTGTTTCGAACTCCACTAGCTGTCAATTCAACTAAATCTGTGAGTTGAACAGTTTATGTTTATTGAAATCTCGTAGGCTTTCTTGTCCTGGACTTGGGTGTTTTTCAAATGTGAATTTTTGTGTGAGTTAGTTGATATCTAGATCAACTATTTATACTAGATTCGAATGAGAGGCTGTGCTATAGGTTGATCTATATTATGCAGAATTATTCACATTACTTACTCGTTGTTTGACGTTATAATTCTTATTATTTATCTTTGCTAATTGACTATTTTTATATCTATTTATTTTTATTTTGTTCTCATCTATTTCCACTACATTAATTCCTTCTTTTCTTTAGATAAAAAAAATCAACAAAAAGGTAACATGATAAAATGAAATTTAATTATTTTTGAAATCAAAAATGTAAAATTATATTGATTGAAAAGTTAGTCAAAATCATAATCGATTTTAGTTATTATATTGATCAGTAAATTAGCAAAATTCATAATTGTTTCAAAAGGATTTGTTAGGTTGATAGTTCCGTTGATTAATGATTGATTGGATTATTGATTGGATTGACTGCTTTGATTAACCATAGTCACGACATTCTTCCTTTTGGTTTATTTATAGTAATTCAGATGAGTTTAATGAGTTTCTATCTCGATAAGCATTCAGATAGATTGAATGAGTCTGTTGGGTATATCCCAAATCAAGAAAAGCGTCACAAGAACCAAGAAAGAACCCCAAAAAGAGTCAATATATACAAACTCTATAAACACACGTGCCGTTAACCAATCAGTTAACCAATTCATATTTAGAGGCTAAAAATCGACAGGCACATACTTACACATGGTAGCAAGCTCAAATAGGAAAATCTCAAGTAAATCGATCCACGAACAAATTCAGCGAATGGAAACCAAGATCCGTGGCATTAAGCAGACACACCCGATAGGTGTATAGAAGAGGTTGAGTTCCATGGATTTCTGCCATTTTTTTGGTCGGTAATTTCAGTGCTTAGCTTATGTATTATTTTAGTAATCAGCATTTTTGATTACTCTTCATTCTGTTTTTTAAATTTCAGGTGCTGATCCTGTCTTGATAGATTTACTTTGTGAATTGTGAAAAGATTTGCTGTTGTTGTTGAGGCTATGCATGTAATATTTTAGTTTATACAATTTTCATATCTAAATTGTTGATTGATAACCCAACAAATCTCTACCTCAACACAATTTCGCTAGACTCACAGCATACATCAAAATTTGCTGTTTGAATCAATTGTAAAAATTTAGAGTAAAATCGATAATGTTCAGGTATCCGTTGAATGACGGTTAAATAGTAATGTAATAGCTAGATGTGCATGGATATTAGTTGTATATTCGTTTTAACAAAATCTTTGTTATATTTTTTTCAAAACTCGGTTTATTCTTCTTCAATAAAATGCTCTGTTTTCTGAAAAAACGAAGTTCATGAAGTTGTTCGATGTTTTTTAAGTTGTTGTGTAAGATAAATCCTCTGTTTAATTTCCAGTATTTATAATAAATTTTAAAGCTAATTTCTTTAGAATTATTTAATTTTTTATCCTTTTATTTTTTATCTTTTTATTTTTTATCTATTAAATAAAAATGATTAATCTTATTCGCGATATTTTATTTTTATTTCCCTTTTTTTTTTTATTTATTAAAGGTATAAATGATTTGTTTTATTCAACAGCGATTCTTTATTTTTATAGTTTTATTTTCAACGAGCTGATTTGTTCTCATGGGTTTTGATTTAACAATTTGATTATTGAACAATTCATCATTTAATATTTCGATTTTGATCTTGACTATGAAAAGTTGTATCTCTGATGCCCAGGTGTAATAATATTTTATGAATTTTTAACATTGTAATATTTTTATGATTATTTTTGTTTCTAGAAAAGGACAAGAAATTAATAAATAATATTGGACATATAAACATTTAATAATATCTTTATAAATAATTATTGATCTGACACAAATATTTATAATATCAGTATAATAAATTATATAATATTATTATTTATAAATAAAGAAAAAATATTAAAAATAGAAAAAGTTAAAGAAATGACTAATAATAATGATAATAATAATAATAATAATAATAATAATATATTTGAAATTGATTCCGAATAAATAAATTTATATAAAACTGATAAGAGACACAAGTGAACAAAATAAAGCCAATCAAACTTAACATGGAAAATCATAGTATAAATACTAGAGGAATTCGTCATTAATACGGAGACTTGAAATACCAGATAGACGATTTTGAAAAACTGAACTACATTGAACTTTGAAAAACGAGTATTTAACAGAATGCCGAATTAATAAAAAATCTTAAAAACAAATAACCAAGTGAAAATTTTTTTTAATAAAGGAAAACTTTGAAACATAATAAATTATAACCAGCCCTATCGGGTAAATAGCATTACATATATCATATTCTATATTTTTAATAGTTTCATTTTTAAATGCACTTGCGAACTATGCAACTCTGATAATGCATTTCTTTACAAAAATAATCTCGTTTGAACTAAACTTGAATTCTCATATCTGCATCGATTTAATAAAAGTAAGTGACCGTATTTGTTTGTGATTCTAAAATTAAAATTAAGAAATACCTTTGAGATTACAACCATCGTCACCCATGAACATCTATAATGAATTTTGATTTACATCATCAAACTTATTGTTCTTTATTATCGAATCATTTTTGTGCTAACATAAATTAGACAAAGAAGTTAGACGAGAGATCACGCTGTTGAGTTTCAGTTTACGGAAATCTATCATAATGTTCTATCACACAGTAGAAAAGTTATAATGAAGTTTACTAAAGCAGCGACGATTTTAAATCAATCAGTGCTCCAACAATAATTTTAAAATGTAATGACTAAGGATGATCATATTCGTTTAATTATGGTAAGGAAGTTTAAGATTTTAGTGTTTATATAGAATACCTCTACTCATTTCATTATCACTGAGAACAAAGCGGTTAAACACTTTATGTTTGAATAACAGAGTTTAATTTATTATGATTAACACCACAGCCTAACCTTGATAATTTCATAAGAATTGATATTTTTCATTTACTGTATCAATACTAGTTATTCTAACTTTTGAATATCATTGGATCATAAAATTTTGCTAAATCACATCATTAATTTTATAATTTTAAAATTATCCGGTTTAAGTTTATTGAATTATATGTTGATTTGTCAGGTCTAATTCATCATTTTCTTCTTTCTATTTGATTTATAATTAGAATTATTATGAATGGTATAATGAAAATAATAATTCATCTATAATTACTAACTTAATAACAAATTTGTATCATGAATACATGTAAAGGTTAAAAATATACTCTAACTCTAAAAAATTTCATTTTGTAAATCTCTTACAAAATCCCTTGTTTACGGGCTGCTGCTATTTGTTTTTTATAAAGAGATAGGAAATAATTTCTACTACTACTTTCGTTGTCTGGTGAATTTAGAAAGCCATTGGTTGATATTTGTGCAATTATAGAATGAATTTATCATTCATAATGAAGAACAATATAGCATTCCGTTAAGTAATTTCTCGAAAACTGTACAAACCATACGATATTTCAAAAGTCAATTTATTCCATACTTTTATCTATGATGCTTGTTTAAGATGATTTTTCTGTTGAATATTTAAAAATTTTAACTCTATTATTCTGCAATTGAATAACTTTTCGATAGTTGCATAACTACATGGCAGCATCGGATTAGGATGTGGGTTATAACATCGTTTCCGTGATATTTACACACACATTGAAGAAAAATAATATCATGCAAAATAGATCGTATTGACACGCAATTTGAAATTCACTTTACATCAATGTACTTCAAGTTTTAGTTTTAAATTTAACATAATTATTATTCCTTAGCGTTTTATTTTACTTCAATTTGTTGTATTGCTTTGCTTTTTATTATATTTATATGATTTAAATTAAGAGATTTTATTTATTATCATTCAACTAAATACTTTTTATCAAAATTTTAAAAATCTAAATATTTAACATTTTATCCTCAATTGAACGCATCTTATGAAATAATTTTCTAAATTTAATATTAAATATTAGTAGCATGAGAAAATATAATATTTTATGTCATCAGTTCTTTACATTTATGAAGATATTTTGATGAATTTTGGATTTCCTGGGGAAAATATTTGATAAATTCCTGAAAGTATTCAAATCAAACAGAAAAAAATAAACTTTTACTTTTGATGAATAAATATTTCGGCTCATATCTCTGTCTATATGTCACACAATGTGAACCATTGTTCGGAATTACAAAGTAATGTTGCGATTAAATAACCATAAGTAACAATATACTTAAAAGTTCAAATAAATGATAGCCATAGAGTAAAGTAAAATATAATAAAAAAAATATAACCAAATAAAAATCATACATTAAATTTTGAAGTGAGTATGGAAAATCATTTGAAAAAAGGACATAGATTTTTATTAAAAAGAAGGTGTTCATACTGTTTCAAGAAAGATGATCCATATTGATAACAAAGTTATTCGTGTGTTTGATTTTCATTCACAAATTGTGTTATATTTATTTAAATGTTCCATGAGATTTTATATTTTTAATCCAGGAATATCTAAATAATTTTAAAAAGCGTTTCTTCCTCTAACATTCAAATTTAACCACACATTCAAGAGAGATTTAAATGTCTGTCTCGATCTGATTAATTCGAATCTAATAGAAACAAATTTTAAACTTATTAACTATTTTAAAATTCTTTAAAGTTTTTATAATTTCGCGTTTTATAAATTAATCTTTGAAATAATCCTCACAACCCAATGAGTCATTGAACACAATATGAACACTGAATGGTTTACTATCGAGACTTTTTTGCTATTCTATCTGCAAGCCTGATTACAAGTCGATCTGAGGGCCAAAGCTGATTAGGAATGTATAGTTGACCAACCCTTTACGATAAATAATTAAGACGAAATCTTAATATTCATTCAACTATCTCTTAACCAAAACATTGACAAATTAATTTTTCTACCTCATTATCAAACTATTATAAAAAAAAAGAACGAATCTTGCTAAATAATAGCACATGATATTTGACTTCAAGCAAAAATCTTATATTAAATTTCAACATTGTTTACAAACAAACATTACTCAGAAAATTATCGATATTTGACTTTAAACAAAAATCTGTTATCAAATTACAACATTGTTTGTAAACAATCATTATTACTCACAAACAATCGTTACTACTTAGAAAATTATATCATAAAATAAAAATAGAACGCCAAGTAAAATTTGATTTCTTAATTCTTAACATATTGCTAATAAGATATTTAAAAATAATCAATATATTGCTAATTCTTGACATTTAAAAAACACCTCACAAATTTTAGATTGAACCCAGTTCAACTGAAGTATAATTAAATTCATAAAATAAATCTCAAATTGACCATCAATACTGTGGTTCAGACATTACACTTAACTGCCTTTAACATATTCCGCAAATAAACATACCTGCCATAAAAGGTATCATCATGAAATCAAGTAATTCTATCAAAATAAAACTTCAAACAATAGCATCGATAAATAAAACTGCGTATTATTCCTGACTAGGTATTTGCAAAAGATTAATCATATAAAACTATTCTTAATTATGTATATTATCGAGATCATTTTGCATTCATATATTGTTATCCTATTTATATTTTATTGCATTATTGAATTATCTATTCTACCTTTGTTCTATATTTGAAATCGTTATATTTGTACATAATTATACATACAAAACTTTGAGTCAGGTGTATAGACATCACAGACATCACTTACTGACCAACCAGTAAAATAAAATTTAAAGCTCCTTTAGATTCATAAATCTACAGTGTAAAATATTTTTCGTAATAAATCCAAAAATTGGTTATCTTACTCCAAAATCAACATTCTATATAACTATAACCTTTTAATTTATAAATAAAATAAGTTAATAAATGATAATATCAATAAAATATAATTGTAAGGCATGTGGATTCCCTACGCAATTCTCAATAAAAGATAAAATAATAAAATAAATAATAAAAAAAATTAAAATTACAAAAACTTGAAAAATTTAAAACCGAAGAAGCCTTTAGGATTTGGATATGCTTTTCTAAATTTGGCTTTATTTTGTTGATTCATCAGTTTTAATTGGACTTTATTCGAAACAAACCAGGACAAGGAATTTCTAACGACATAGTAATTTCGCTTAGTAAGTAAATTGTGAAGTTTTTGTCTCTGATAGATATATGAAAATTTTTAGTTCTATTTCTTTATTAAGGTTAATATTTGATTCAAACTTTTGATAATTACTGATTTAATATTAATTTTTATCAATGGTTTTTTAGTTTTCATTAAAATTTGTGAATCTTGTTTTCATCGAACTTGCACTATATCAAAGTAAACTATATATAAAAATAATAAAAGAAACATTTATGATTATATATAGATATATATAATTATAAATGTTTCTTTTATTATTTTTTATGATTAGTTAGAATATATTTTCATTTTATTGTCACTTTTAATCTAAATTATAGTATAATATAAAATTAAGTTTTAACCTTTTAATTTTAATACTTAATGAACTCTGTTTATTCATTTATGATTTTATAAATTCTAAATTAAAAAAAATTAATGTTAATAATTTTTATCAAATAATAATTTTATAAATTGGCAAAATTTTAAAAATTTAACTTTCCGTGATTTTTAAATTATTCTTAATTTTAAATAATTTTCAGAAAATATGGCTTTTAATATTGTAGTAACTGGATCTTCAGGAATTTTGGGAAGATCTATTTATAACAAATTTTATCAAGATAAAAATTTTGTTACAAGCGGACTTGTATTTAGTAGAAATAATGATCCAAAAAAAATTAAATGTGATTTAACTGATGAAATTGCAGTATTTTCAACATTGACTTCAATTAAAGTTACAATTTTCATAATATGGCTTAAAATGAGTCAATTTATTTCTACAGCCTAACATCATAATCCATTGCGCTGCTGAACGACGTCCAGACGTTGTGACGAAAGATCCAAGTCATGCAGAGAAAATAAATATTGGAAGTACAATAACTATTTCAAAATGGGCAGCCGGTTTATAATATTGTGAACAAATCATATTAATTAGATATTATAGCAAACAATTGCTACATTCTTTTCATTAGTTCTGATTATGTATTTGATGGCACAAATCCACCATATACTGAAGAAGATGAACCTAATCCACTTAATGAATATGGTATGATGAAACTGAAATCCGAACAGGCAGTCATTGCCAGTAATCCAAGTAGGAATGAAAAATAGAATTGTAAACTAATCGAATTTACCAACAATTTTTAAAGATAATATTGTGGTGCGATTGCCGATTCTGTACGGAAATGTCGAATATATTGAGGAATGTGCAGTAACAATTCTATTTAAAAAAGTTAGATCAATAATGTATGATTAATTCTGATTGGTTGATTTGGTGAAAATACTTGGTTGTGTGTTTATTACATTTATTGCTTCAATAATAATTGTATTGATTTATTCATATCCAATATTCCATGACAACCGTTTTTCCTTTGTTTAAACCATAAAATACTCCTGAGATTCACTGATTTGTAATTATTAAATGTGATTGTTATTTGTTACTGATTATTTATGAATAGTATTTTTATTTTCGATGAAATATTTCTGCTAGTTTAACCACCCCACCATATAACCGATCGAGAATCTCATTTCTACACACACACACACTCTCTCTCTAACTCCGAACTTCGATAATTCAATTATTGATTTGTGTGTATTCATTATAATAATCATCATTATCGGGGACATTATTATAGGTTCAAGATAAGTCTACTACAGCTCCGATGTCCAATTATGAGAAGCGATTTCCAACTCATTGTGATGACGTAGCTCAAACAATCCATAATATGGTGGTATACTGGTCAAAGGTGTGAATATCATTTTGTTTTCTTATTAAGCAATATTTATTTTCAATCCGGTTATTTTAATAATAATAATAATATAAATCTGATTTGATTTCTCCAGAAAAATCGATTCCTACCGCCTATTAGAATCAATAATAATAATACTACTTGAGACGACTGCTGTTTGTTGTTAATGACAATCATTGATTTTATATTTGTGTGAATTCTAATCGATTATTTTAACTGTCGCCGTTGATTTGATATTTTTGAGAAATGGCAACCATTGAAATCCAATCACTCAATCAACTCTCTCTTTGCAATCTTTAAGTTACGTCTTTCCAATACTCGACTCGGTAATACTGAATACAAAAATACTTAAATGAATTTAACACGTTGACGGACACTTGCATCTATAACCGTCAAAGCGAAGTCCACTATGTGGAATGACGTCAATGGCCGTCTAAAACGAAACGGTCTCTTTTGGACAATGTCGCTATAGCGGCACGAATTTTGTCCCACCAATAATGCTTCTTTTCCTGTGTCCCAGGATGCTAATTCAGCCAATTTAGAGAGTTTAGAAGGTTCTGGCTGGACGCTTGTTGTAACGATTCTCTCGCGATATCTCTAGTCATTACCTGTTTGCTATTGAGTATCGCTAATCTGATTGTGGCTATAGCGGCACAAATGTGCATTTACCGGCGTACAAATACAAGACTAGTGCCATGTTTTGGAAAACAATTCTTTCGGGTGGACTTTTGTTTTCCAACTATCGCACGACTTGCAGCTTAAATACGCACATATCGTGTTAAATTTCGAACTTCATTTGTTCCTACTGTCCGTCAATGTGTTGATAAACATTTCTTCTATAAATTTAATCACACATCCAAAGACCAAAGCATGTCTTCCGAGCAATTGAAATAATAAAACTTGATAAATTTTAATGTGGATAAAAAACAATTTTTATAATCTTGCGATTTTCAGAAATTAATATTTTTAACACTCCTCTATAATTTCCAAATTTCTTAAATAATTTCTGTTCTACCATATTAAAGCTGTAAACAATTATTGAAGCGCTAATGAAAAGTTATAATTTGCAGAATTCGGCTGATATAAACCAGAGCTGTGCAAACAAGGGGGCGTGCCTCTTAAGAGGGGCTCGAAACATTGGATTGGGGACGTCTAAAATTTTTAATTCTAAAATAAAATTTTATTTGATTGTTGCTTTATTTTTGTCAATGAACTGCAATTTTTATTCTGTGAAAAATTATTAATTAATAAAAAAGCATAATTTGAATTATGTCTTGTTATGAAGAAGATATTAATTTCATTAAAATAGTATTTCATATGGAAGTTATGACCTATTACGGGGCCCATTTTTGGGGTGTCAGTAGCTAAAATAATAAAAATAGGGGCGCACCCCTGATATAAACTATAAATATTGATTTTTATGTCGTCTAGGATTACACTAAATTGCATGGAATTTTTCATTACCAATCGGAACAAGAGATGACCAAATTGGATATGGCTTTAAGAATGGCTGAAATATTCAATTTACCGTCGGATCATATCGTTGCTGAAGATCCACCAACCGGAATGGAAGCCACCAAACGTCCTTATAAATCCGAACTCAACTGCGACAAATTGAAACAAATCGGTTTGTATCATCCAAGTAGAACTTTTGATGAGGGAATTAAGATGTCGTTGCGGCCATTTGTAATTTGAAATCATAATGTACGGTGATCAGTATTTGGTTTTAATAAATGTTTGTGGTTATTTTTAACTTTTAATTACATCTTTAATACTTTGAAGAATTTTATTACAAGAAAAAATTAAAAACCAGTTGAAAGACACCAAAGAAAAGTGCACAAATTAGTTTTCGAGTCTTCACAAAAAGACGAAACACCTGACTGCACCCAATAGACAGAGCTTTTCTTGCTTTTAAACGAATAACGATGCTGTTTTCTGGCTTTGATGAAAAACACTTAAATAATAACCTTGCCGAAATAACACTACAATGTAAAATATATTTTTATTTTTTCAGTACGATTAATATGAACCCAATTGAAATGACTGATAATAAACCAATTTAAAAATTAATTATAATTATTATCACTATTATTTTTTAGTAATTATTAATATTATGGAATTGGTCAATTTATCATATTAAAATTATTGTTTTTGATATTTGATTTCCATTTTACATTTCTTGGTTATTTTTCAAATCAAATTCCATTTGTCATTATTTTTGGAAAACCAAATCTATTTATAGATTTTTGTCAAATCTAAATTAGATGGTTTGGAAATACGAAGTCAGACTATAAAATGTGTTGATTTCCGGTGATCTATCATTAGTAAAAAATGTTAAAATTACTTTTATCACTTTTTATGATCGTTTGCTTGATAAGCAAAATCAATTGCGTACTCGTTGGTATGATCCCTTTTACTCCATGTATAAGCGCTTGTAACATTGGGTACGTGAAATGTTGCATTCATTTGGGTGTCATTGCAGGTAATTCATTTCTAAAACTTATTATTGATTTGTTAAACTATTTATTTGAGTTGGAAAATAAATTATTTCACAACAAATATTCTTTAAAAAATATTTTTATAAATTATCTCTAAATTTTAATGTTTCAATTATTTATTAAGGGACATTTACTCAGGGCGCTTGTTCTGTTGCCCAAGGTGCATGTGTGGCAGCGTGCTCGGCCGCAGTTTTCAGTCTTATCTGAATTCATAAATCATCAGTGATTTATAAAAACTGTGGTTTATTAAATATTAAAAATATTCTACTTAGTTTTATTAATCGACATATGCATATAACCATTGCAATAAAGGTAATGTCTTATTTTGATGCAAACATATTTCGGATTAATTTTGCTTAGTTTTACAGCATTGAATATAATCAATTATTTAAAGATTATTTATTTACATCAGTCTGGTTTTGAAGGTCATCAACTTAGCATTGAAATATTTGCTTTTAAAACCAACTTTTGAAATTCAATAACATTTCTGTTTCGCAATATCACATTTCAGATAACTTATTTGCCTGTACAAGCCTCTCAATAAAAAAGAAAATGGAAACAATAAATGGAACGTTTTATTCAAGTTTAAAGATCACATGATAAAAAATTGAACGTGGTTCGGTGATTAGTAATAAGATAAATAATTAACCAATATTGGTAATAAATTTTCTTTGAAAATGCTTGTAAAATTTCACAGATAATCACAAATGCTTTTTATTAGTGTTGCAACGTTTTAAAAATAATTGTCAATTGTAAGGGAAATTTAAAGGACGAAATTTTAATCAAAAAATTTATTAATTTTTTTAAAAATGAAGACTTATTTTGAAATTTTATTAAGTTATCTCAAATTTAAAATGAAGTGATATTTAAATAATTGGAATTATTGAATGAAAATTTAGGCAAAAAGAGATTCTGGCTTCAAGAGCATACACTATTGTATGAATCATATTCAGTTGTGTCTTTGAGAATGTTTATATATGTGTTACTATTTTTAGCCGTATTTATATTTTGAAAACAGATATGTTAAAGTTATTTTTTGTTATTTTAAAAAATTGATTTATGAAAACAGCTTGATACAATTTTAATATTCCAAATAAAGTTTTGTAAAATTTGAAATTTGTTTTTGTTCAAATATATTTTTAGTGTCTGTTTTATATCTGGGTATTGTTAAGCTCTGGTTCTTCCTATAAAGTATAAGTTTGAGTCGGATACTTTATTTTTAAATTTGGCCAAATTCCAATATCCTTCTCTTCATGTTCATAAAAGAATTGCTTCTAATCTCGTCAAGGAGCCTATCGTAACTTAAGTTATATTTGTCGATGTTTCTCGGTCGCGTTAGTCTTTATTATAACATTTTGCTTAGTATGCATGTATTTGCATGTTTTATTATTCATGTTCAATCGAAAATTTCAATTTTTATCAAAACCTGTTGTTACGATTATTTAAGATTTAATGTTATTTAATTATAATTATACTTTTCTTTCCTTTATTATTGAGTACCTAATAAAATAAGCTTTTTAAAAATAATTAAAAATTTCGAATGAATATTCTATGAAAAATTATAAAAGAAAATCAAGAAATAGAAACTAATAGAATGTTCCAGAATAATTTGTTTAAATGAATCGATTTAACATTGTGTGTGATGACATTATAAAAGCGTCCATTCTTGGTAAAATTACCAGTTGGATACCGAGTTCCTAGTTGATATTTATATCTACCATCTGAAAGCCAAGTTTTAATTAAGTGTACTGATTAGTGCACAAGAAAATATATCATTTGCCTTTGAATTTGAAGTCAGAGTTTAATCAATTGTTAGTAATAAGTCAACAATATTTTATCCGGAATTAGTGCTTTAGTGGTAGTTTATTTCATAAGAATTTGCTAAGTGTTAATTTTGAATCTTAAAAATGATTTTTATTAAATAAAGTTGAAAACTTTCTTTGATTTTGTTAATCTAAATTAATTCATTTTTAAGGTTATTTCAATCCTTAATCAAAGTTAATAAATATTGAGTCACCCACATAGCATATTATATTACAAAATACCAATATTTACTATGGACAGAGAGCCAAAGTAAGAATAAGATCAGTTATTCCCATTCGACAATATTTATACGATAATAATTAGACATTTGATCAGTGATATTATATGGATTTGGTCAACAACATTATTGATTTGGTTTGAACTTGACAATGAAATTTTGATCGTTATGTAATAAACAATATTATTTCATTTGTTATTATAGTTGATATAATATTGTTGGGTCTACCTGTCGTAGAACGCAGTATTGCTCGTCCTCTCCTAATTACCTTTCTGGCTCCAAAAGATAGATGTTGTCACTAAGTTTTATTAATATTACACGAAATTGTACACAAGAGTTCAACCCTTAATTATAAAATCAGTTAAATAAGGATCTTGTCTGTGCACAAAATTGGATAAGAAAATTGAATAAGAAAATAGAGGAATGAAGAATTAATGGAAACTAGTCGTAACCAATTCCAAATAGTTAGGATAAAATCAAATTGTCAACCTATAATTATATACCTAGACTATCTCTAGTTAAATCAAACAAGTGCATGTCTAAATAAAAAACTTAGTATTATAGCGATTTAAGCATCCACGCATCGTAAAAAATACCACGCTCGCAACAAATCGTTCGGACACAATCGTTATACATTACATTGATTAGATGACTGTATGATATTATCGTTCCCACACTAAATTGCTTTAAATAGAACACTATAATACATACAGTTACACAGAGATAACCTTGGAAAATTTTAGTCTAACACAAAATCATTAAATGAAAAGTTTATTATTTATTTTAATCAAGATGGTATTGATGACTTATTTTATTTAATTTAATTTGATGAATTTTATTTAATGATTACGTTTTGAAACAATTTTTAATAACAGTAGTCAACATAACACGAAATTTAGAGAATAATCAAATAATCCTAAATCGATCGGTTTTAAAAATAAGACAAAAATTAAAAAATTTACACTAATACAAATTTCGAAGATTAACACATATTTATTAACAATTATTTTTGAATAAACAATACAGTATTGAAAATTAATAGTATGTAGGTGAAGTGATTCATTATTACATCGATTTTTTCCATAAAACCTATAACTTGAATTTGGATATTACATAATATATTAAAAAAATAACACCAAAAATATGTAACACACAAAGTCTAATCTTAGAAATTTAATCAACAATTAAATAGAAAAAATTTATTAAACACATTTATTGTTCACCTTCTTCCTCTTCGAATTCTCCTTCTTCTTCAGCAGTTGCATCTTGATATTGTTGATATTCACTCACTAAATCATTCATATTAGATTCAGCTTCAGTGAATTCCATTTCATCCATTCCTTCACCAGTATACCAATGCAAGAAAGCTTTTCGACGGAACATAGCAGTAAATTGTTCACTGACTCGTTTGAATAATTCTTGAATTGCTGTACTGTTACCAATGAATGT
>JBBMOY010754425.1:0-11335 GCA_037951405.1 Platydemus manokwari | reverse complement strand
TCTTTTTTAATATTTTCAGTTTTGATATTTTCTTTTATTAAAAAATCAATAACATATTTATAGAAGCTAGAAAAACTTTTATTAATAGCTGTAAGCTGCTTTTTTTTTTAAAAAAAAATCACGGATTGAAAACGAATTGAAAAGTCACGACAACTAAATTATAGATTTAAAGACAATTTTGTAAACAAATTAATATTATTTTATATAAAACTTTAATTAAATTTTTTAAAATTTAATTTATTTAAAAATTCTCACAATACCAATAGCTGAACTAAATCTGACAACATTTGATTTGTAGGATCGCCAATCGAAATAGTTTGACCAATCGTCACTTTGTTCTTCTCTCATGATGTTGACTATTCTGTACTAACATGAAATAAAATCATTAAATTTACCTCAAATCCTGCTTTCGAATAACAATTCAGATTAAACACAAGACCATATCAACAAACTTTTTGTTCAAGCCTTATTGATTAAATAACAATGGAATAAAAGTATGGGTATGGTAAATAATAATTTATTTACTTGAATTTATTTTTTATAATAAAAAATACTTTTACTCGATACTTTTATACTGTAAGAATATTAGTACTGAAATAAAAATGAGCAAATTCTTCTATTTCTTGATGAAGATTTTAGACTAAAAGGTAGTGAACAATCTGGCCATTACTCTAATAGGTTGTTTTTTATACAGATGTATGATCTTTGTTCCAGTTCAATCGTGTCATCTTTGTCTTTCCTCTATTTTTTTTCATATTCAGGTACTAGAACCTTATTTGTATTTTTATGGACATTTTTTTGCCCCTTTTAAGTTCTAGACTTCTTGGTACCTCTAGACAGAATGAATATGAACTTCAGTCAGAGACAGATCGATGGTTGAAGTCGATAAGTTCCGCTGACGCCATCGAGCTGATTTACAATTTCATTACATAAGGTTCTGTGCTTGTGATTGTATAAGAAGACCAAATCATACAGCCGAACCAAAAAGTATTAATTCCATAAGCGAAAGCTTTAAAAAAATTGTTTTCCGGTTTGATTTGCTGGTTTAATTTATTTTTCCTTCTATAAATATTTCAATTAATTATTTTGAGTGATATGATTAATATTTCATAACTCATTTTCTTAAACATGTTTAGTCTTTAATTATCAACTGTAGCAGTGTTAAATTTTATTCTTATTTTATACATTTATTATTAACTATACCAGTTAGTTTTTAACCAACTTTTTTGTTCACTTTAATTTATATTGTTCAAATGATTTATTTATTAAATGTTTACATTTACTTTTGATTTATCCTTTACTTAATAAATTAACGAATATTTTAACTTCAATTCACACACATTTAACTATAATGTTCTGAAACAACTAAATTCTTAACTAAAAATTGCTTTGTAGTTTCGATATCGGAAACTCTTCAATTTTAGTTTATATGTGGCGTAAGTTAATTTTTAAATATAATTGGTACTTATTAATTCTCAAATAAATAAATTATTTGATAAATAATAATAAAATAAAATTCCACCAAATAATATAAAATTACTAAATATTTTAAATCAATTATAAAAAAACTGGAATTTCCCATTGAAATTTCCACACCTAAAGGAGTAAACGATTCCATAACCGATAATCCATTGGAAATAATAAAAAATTACAAGAAATTCAACAAATATAGAAAGAACTATTAAAAATAGTCGAAAATTTTTAAATATTTTTACAAAAACCTCTCAAACAAAAAGGGGCTATTTAACCCTGATTAGCTAAATATTAAAAAAAAATTGTGAAAAAGATCTCCAATTATAAAAAGAAACAATTAAATAATTTATTATAAACTGATCTGGAAATGGTTTTAAATTCCCAATCAACTCAAATTAAAATGAACACTGAAATCTAACATAGTAAATTCATCAAATGAAAATAAAATGAAAAAAAATTCAAAGATCGGGTGTGACTCACTTAATCCTGAAAATCAATCTTTATCTATTTGTGTTTTCAGATTTATAGAGCGACGGTTTCATTTATCAATATTTATTTCTTTAGATAAATCCGCCACGCCTGAATTGAATATATGGAATAGCTTGAATTATATTTGCAATGAATTTTGGCAAATATCTTATCTGGAAACAGAACTTACAAATATCGGTGTTTGAAAATGGATTTTTTATGAGAATATTTTCATTATTTATAAAGCTAATAAATTTATGGATTCAAGTAGGATTGTCTAAATAACAGTCCCGGACATGGTTGTGGATTTTAATTTTATTCTAATTAAAAGAAAATCTTTAATTTTTTTTTCCATTTCTGATTATGCTTCCGTGACAAATGTTTGTTGTTGCTACGAAATTTCTACAACACCGGTTCATGTTTAAATTTTCAAATTTATTTGTAATATTATAATGAATAATATAATGTATAATGAAAAATCCTTAAGGCCTAAGGTAAGAAAAGGGATCCTTTGACCTACTTTCATAATAATGAATAATTTTATAACTTAATTTTATATATAATTGCCATGTTTGATTTATTCGTATAATTCAGTTCGTACCTCACTTTTTACGATATCTAATACGGACAAAACAAAGTTTGAAAACCAAGTTCCTATTCTAATCACAACACTTCTATACGATTATTTGAACTGTTAAATTTAAATTTTTACTAAAATTATAAATCGAGTTAGTTAAATACATTAAATTCATGCCTTATAAAATCATTGGTTATTTTTATAAAATAATTGTAAAAATTTAGAGTATCTATCAACTTGCTTCTAATGTTTGAAAGGTGTCTTCTAGCTAATTTTCAATAAATTTGCAATTCGACCTACTTTGATCCCTTTTTCAAATAATAACATTTTTAGGAGATTTCCAATATGTAATGTATTTGATATTTTATTTCAAACGACTTAAATTCTTCTTAAGTACTTAAATAAAAAATTCAAAATGTTTTAAAGAATATAATTAAATAAACTATATAGAATATTGCAATACACTCAACAAATTTAAAATTTCATTTTAGGACCCTCTTTCTTAACTTTGAACGAATTTTATGTTATCGATAAATTTCACAACAAGTTTGAAGAATAGTTGTTATAAGTTATTACAGGTTGGTCGGAATATTTCAATTATATATTTTAATTATGAGCACACAGATATTATGTATAAAATGGTTGAAATTTTAAATATATTATTTGAATAGAATAATTCAAACTAATCTTCAGTACAAGCATCGTTCCTGTCTTTTTCATGTAAGATATCGAAGATTGACTGATGGTCTTCAATAATCTTTCCTGTTCAATGAGTTTTCATGGAGATTCATCTGGTTATATGGTGCCTATCGATTCCTATTATAATACTTCATATCGATCAATAAAGCAAGAATAAATATAAATTGACATCTGAATACATGTTATGAACCAAATGTATCAAACATGCTACGAGATCGAATTGAAAAATAACTCAATGAATATATGGCCGTGTGATGTAACAATCCAATAAACGTTACACGTAAACAGACATCAGTAATTATAGACGTAAAAATATAATATGTGAAGCATTCATTTTAAAACAGCATTGAAATATTCAGAAAACAGAAACATTAAAACAGCTGACAGTGAAATGAAAGCTAAGTCATCTAATTATCCTCAAATTAATAATAATAATCAAAAAAGCGTTATGGGTAATCCATGTGATCGGTAAATCGTTGGAGGAATAATTTATCATTTCCGCTATTCTGCCATTAATTTGTAGACACATAAATTTCCCCCATTGTCATTAAAATATTTTTACACAGCAAAACATTAGTTGTTTCAGTATTTTGCCCCAAATTGTTGTTGATGTTTTTTTTTCTGAAAATTTTTAGTAGACTTGCTGATTAAAGATTTTACCATGCGATAAGGACATCAATTATGCCAATCTTTCAACGACTCAACAACGATATCAGGATTCATTTAATGGTAGAAAAAAAATGAATTTTCTTTTAAAAAATTTCAATTTCTTCTTTCTTTAATTAATAATTTACTTTATTGATTTTCATCAGAAGAACAAATTGTTGGAAGGGAAAAAATATTTCGCTTTTTTTTTCAGAAAAAAAATAATATTTCGAATGTGTTTTGGTTTTTAATTAAGAGCAAATTGGAATCTGGTTTGGTTGAATTATAAGCAATTAATTAAGTGATTAAAACAAAAAAATATAATTATTTGAAAATAGATTTTATAAATGTAAAAATTAAATATCTAAAGCTAATAAAAATAAATAAATAAATTAAATAATCGAATAATAATTTAATTAATAAAAGTAATCTGTAACATATAAACGACATTATTATATTATATATCAATCACTGAGATTGCTATTCATATTTTTTCGTCTGGTGAGTTGTCATTAAAATGTGATTTATAAATAAAATAATAAAAAAAATATTTTGCCCTGTAATTTTTTTAATAATTAAAACAAACACACGAAATTAATCTCTATCCCTCAGTAGCTATAATACCGCTAATATATGTAAGTCCGGTAATTAATTAAAACAACATTAGTACTGTTATGTCGATTAATTAATAATTAATTAAAGGAATAATTAGAAACTGCTAATGGATTCTGCATTTAATTAATTACAATATTTGCTGACATCGCATTTTGAGAGATGAGAATGTTTTCAATGCACAGTGACGTCATCGACGATAACGAATTATAAAAACAAATAATGCGAAAATAAATTACAAGGCCAAGTCAAAACAAAAAATCTAATGCTAAGCAAATTATTTTTCCCCATTAAATAGGGTTTGTAAATTAATTTTACAGACAACGGGGAGTTGTATAAGAGAGAAAAATGCAATTTATACGTTATTCACCAAAAAGGTTTTCCACATTATTTGTTATGGATTTTTTAATGGATCGACAACAACAACAAACTACTAGATCTGAAATATTATCTTTAATATACATATTTCTATTTTATTATTACTGTGAGATTAATGATTCCGACTATTGTTAGTACTGCTTTTCAGTGATTTGTACTTGATAATCACAATTTCGTTCAATGCCGGAATCGAATCCGTGATTACTTTACTTAACTTCATTAACACTCACCAATGAATTGTGGGCGCGTGTTGTAATTGGATTTTAATTCCAAATCAGTGTGTCAATCACAATTTATTAGCTAATTATTTTTGGTAATGAATTAATAAATACAAAATTAACAATTAAATTAATAAAATATAATTAAAATATGATTAATTAAATATAATTAAATAAAAAACTAAGAAAATTTTTTTTAAAAAAACTAAAAAATTAAGAAAAATTAGTGAAAGTAAAAAATAAAATAATTAAAACTTAATTAAATTAAATATTCATAAAATAAATTATTTTAGATTTCAATCAATATCTGTTTACTTGGGATTTTTTTACATTTATTTAAATCTAAATATTTATATAAAAGAAACCAAAACTAAAAATATAAAACATAATCGGGTATGACACATTATTATTGGAAGAATACAACAGAATAAAAATGGACAATGAAACACAAATTCCATTTCTAAAATTTGTCGAAAGTAGTCATACATGAATTGATGATTTTTCGATGAATTATTCATTTTCATCAATTCCAGCATCACAGCAAAATCATAAATGATATACCAAATACAAATTAGTTGACCTGATTCGTTACATATTCCAATTTCTCGTCATTATGAAATGTAGCAAAATTCTACAACAATAAATTCCATCAACAATCAACAATCGGTGAAACAAGTTTGGATTTTATTTTTGGGGAAAAACATTTCAAATAAGCTGAAATTTTTTTTAATATCTTATGGATGACAAGGGAATGTTTTCGAATCCATAAATTAAATATCAAACTGAAGCTGGATAGTCTTTTTAGTCAGATTTTCATTATTCGATAACTATTAGCAATCAGCTGAGTTTTCTTTTTAGATAAGCAAGGGGAACTGTCTCCATTAAAAAGTCCAAATAAAATAAAAATAAATAATATTCCGTAAAGTATAAACACAAGAAAGCTATTTTATATTTTATGTATTCATTATATTTTGTTATAATTTAATATAATTTATAATATAATGAACTGGATAACAATGTAATTAATTTCGTACTTCTACTTCAAGACTATCAATATTGATTGTGTTAAAGAAAATGAAATGAACTATGGGCTGCCTATAAATTCATAAAAATAAGCTCAGAATAGGATGAGAGGCACAACCTACACACTCACTGTCACAAACACACACACACACACACACACATATATATATATATATATATATATATATATATATATTCAATTTTAATTCATAAAAATTTAAAAGAATTTAAAAGCTAATAAAAACAAATGCAATATACTAGAATAATTTTCAAAAATAATTTCAGTCATCCATTTATTCTTGTTTTCTTCAAATGAAAATTCATAACAATACCATCAAAATATATGGTATTATATATTCTAAGTAAAATATACGATTTCTCCAATCCCGAGATGATAAGAAAAAATATATTCAGCTAATAAAGTTGTGTCATTGACGATGAAAAATTATAATACAATTAGATTAATAAAGGAATCGAGTAGTCTGAACAATGAAATAACTTCTAATGGAACCATATCAGTTATATTTTTAAAACTCATTCATTAAAAATTCCATTATTAACAATTATCGGAGAAAAATTGCAACCGATTCGTTGTTTCTGGTCTGTAGTTCTTTTATTTGAAATGATTTAATATAAGACAATTTAGTCCAATGATGATTGGAATTCTTAAACATTCTACAAAACATTCAAATCATCTATGAAACATAGGCCACAACAATCAGTGAATTTATATTTATTCTTACAAAATTGTTATTGCAAAGAAAACAGAAAATAATATCTTCTTATTCCTCATTCTAAAATATTTCCCATAAAAATTTGTTTGTATTAGCTCAGATAATTTTTGTATTAACTTTTTCTTAACCTTACAAATACTACTCTCAAAAATGAAAGAGTACTTTAATCAAGTATCTTGAATTTTAAATTCAAGATTTAAGTAAAATTTAGTTCAATCTTTTGTTAAAAATTTTATTATGATTTTTAATATGTAAAAATTACGAAATAATATTACAAAAATTGGCTCAATACTTGATGTATTATTTCATTACCATAGTAAATACTCGAAAACCGACACCATTAAAACAAATCCAAAGCTTTTATAATTATTTAGGAATATTGTATTTCAATACTTGTAATGCTTTTTAACATCTCAATGCCAGAATTTCATCTTTTCAACATTAAGTCCAGTCTTTCAGTTAAAGGAAGCGTAAATTCTTCTTAAGAAACTCCTGGGAACCAAATTCTGTAGTAAAACAAGCATTGAATAGTAAAAAAGAAATACAATAAAATTCGATTCTATGATGTTGAGTATTTTGCCACCAGAATCCAATAGCAGTAATGTACTGAAAAATCGAACGTGTTACAATACCAAGCCAGAAATACCGTTTTCTTCTGTTTTTTTTAATCCATACATGATACATTGCCAGCCTGACTTTCAACTATTATTCCAACACATGTGTGTGTCGAAAAAATATTTACACTGCATTGAAAAACAAAAATTTTCATTCAAATTACATCGACGGTAGGAGATTTAAATAATCCCTTCCTACTCCGTTGTTTGTTTGAATTGATAAAAATAATTTTATACTTGACAAATAAATTTTCTGTTGGTTTACCATAATAGAATGAAAACGGGAAAATGTTGCTATCATTGTTAGAAAAAAATATTGAAAATGGTTGGGTTTAAATTTCTGGTCTGGTTATTATTGGGGAAAAATTCCGGATCCTTGCCTGTCTGACTATGACATTTTCTCTGCCAGTGAATTTGCACAAATTATGGTGCACTAATTATTTCCGGCAAACAATTGATCGGTTTCTAAAAGTTTC
The DNA here is from genome assembly GCA_037951405.1 of Platydemus manokwari. NCBI lineage: Eukaryota > Metazoa > Platyhelminthes > Tricladida > Geoplanidae > Platydemus > Platydemus manokwari. The sequence continues at coordinate 3,418 of JBBMOY010754425.1, read as the reverse complement.
TGGAAAGATTAAACATTTTCCCCGTCGTACCGATCACGCTTGATAGAACGGTTTGTTGATAATCTTATCAGAACAGGCATTGTTTTCTTTGTTTTCAGTACAGCTTTCTTTCTTTTACATCGTGTATTTTTCATTGAATTGACTTATTCTTTTTGCAATTAGACGGAAAGTTTTCCTAGACTATACATCGATACAACTCATTGTTTCAAGGGCGTGGTTATCGATTTAGTCAATTCAATTATCACTGAAGGGAATATTTGTATTTGTGATCAAGATTTAGAGAAACTTTTTGAGTTCTCATGATGATCTTTATTATGAATTACAGGAGGATTTTATCGAAAATTGATTGAAATAAAATATGGTAATCTAGTTTAACTCAAATCAACAATTTATCATCGATGATTTAAGTATTTTTTTCGTCATTTTTTTAGCAATAAATAATAGATGTTTCTATAAATGACCTGACAACTAACAGACAAATAGGTGCCTGTAATCAGTCAAACAATAAATAACGATAACAAATATAATAATTCACTATATTGTAAGCTAACTAATGTTATATGTAGAAGTTTAAAAACAAATTAGTGTTCATTTTGGACTTTGTGGAAAAATGATTTAGAAATTTGAAGTTAATCTCCTGCAGTAGAATTATACGAAATTAAAACTGAATGATATGAAAGAAAATATATAATCCGTATATTTATAATTAATGTCCACCAGGACTACCCGAGTATGAATTTGCGTACGAATAAGATCCTCATCAATGCGTTTAAATTCACGAGAGAACTGAAGCTAAGTTCGAAATTAGAGTAAAATTATGTACGATTTTTCCATTTTTGTTTCTCTTTGTATGTGGTCTTTTTTGTGATTGAATGATCTTTATTTGTGAATTTCTAGGGTTATTTTCCACGTTTCTAAGATAATTTGATCTTGAATTCTATTACAAGCAATTCCTTGGAATGTTGTCATGGCAACTGGGACTATTCATGACAATTGAAATGGCAGTATTTTTAAACAAGATCCATTATTTAGGATTTTTATGTATTTTAACCTTTGTGTGTCACTTTGTTGATAATATATTAAAAACCGAAAATGCGATTGCAGCACATTGAACAAGCTGTGAGTTCCAATCATTAAGTCAGCGAACAAGTGCTAGATTCGAGAACCAATCAGATATTGTTGAGTTTATAGGACTGGGATGCTGATTTATCGGTAGACCACCTGCTAGAATTGCCAAACGCTTAAATCTCAAGTTAATTTAGAAATATTATTTAGCCTGGATACCTAAAATCATTACAGAATTGATTCCATGTTTGACAATAAAGGTAGATATTTTTAGATATTTCTATAGACATTCTTATAGACAATTAATTGATGTACTCTTATCACTACATGTTGATGTGAATGATTTAAAAATGTTGGGAATGTTGAAGAATAACATTTCAACGAATAGGCGTTGGCAAAATATAAAAACACTCGACCATGGAATAGTGAGATAACTAGGCATATCTTAATTCCATCACTATAAATACAGAAAGAGTTCCAAAGAAAATCTTGAAACGAGAATTCAAGGTAATAGCGCATGAAATAGACTTATCTCAACAAATACTCAACACTAAAGAAAATTCATTGATAATTTTCACAAATTACATAGAAGCTGATCAAGAAGACACCTTATTGAGAAGATAATCAATGGCAACCAGGCATCAGTGAAAATTTTATCTTTTTAATCACATATTTTATAAATGAAAACAATTATTGAGATTTACATTTTACGGTAAAATTTGACGAAAGAAGAATGCTTAATTTATTTACTAAAATCGGAAGTACCTATTTTCAATCTCTAGTCTAGCTAGTAATTAAAATTTTAGGACACGAAAAATTATGATCTATTATTATTTCCGGTCACATACTTGTTATTATTTTTTTTATCTGAGTGGTACGGTTCTGATTCAAATGTTCGAATCATTTTATATTCTTATTTTCAATACGACAACCTATTAACTGCTAACAACAAAATATTTGGAGGGAAATTTTCCCCGCACAAATATTCTGATTTATAAAACACCTAATGGTTGGAATATTATCAGTAACTAAATACTGAACATCAACTATAACTAATGTTATATATGATTATCAAACCCTGTCTTAACATTAATAAAGATGGAATAAAACCTTTGTGTAGAAATCAAAATATAAATTACACGAATAATTAAGGAAATTCTCAAAATTGATAAAATCAAAAATAGACAACATAAATAATAAATTTCAAAAATTAAGAAATGTAGTTATCAAAACTAAAAGTAGAATAAAAAAAATTAATAATAGATAGTGAAAAAAAGAAATAATCAAGAAATTACAGACAAATTATTATTCAATGTAGTAGAGGACGTCCCACTGATGTGAGGAAGAATCGATGTCCATATAATTCTTTAGCAGAAATTAGAACTTAGTCTATTCCGATCAAATCATATTAAAGGTATTATTGGTCAAGAAGACGAAAATATTTGATGAAAATCAAATCAACTGACATCGTTACAATTAAAATCATTTGTTAAGAAATTCTAATCACCTGACCCAGAAACTGAATGATGAAATAATTGTTTGATTGCTATTCGTTACATGAAGAATTTAAATGCCATTTATTTAATTAGTCTTTATCTTTAACATGGATCTAATCCAACTAAAGATGCAATTTTTATAAAATAAATTAAAAAATAAATTTCAGCTCATGGCCAACAAGACATTAGATTTAGCGTGAAGCTAATTTAGGGCTCTTATGGATATTTTGACAGGAGATTTTAGATCATCAAAAATTATCATTTTGCCAGAAAAACTAAAACCCAGCGCAGTAAAATAAATAAAATTACTAAATCGAATATTGATTATTTATTGATCAAATATCTGTCTATTACTATCATCTATTTGTTTATTGTATTTCGAATTGTGGTTTTGATTCTTCATTCATTATTAATAATCAATTTGTAATAATTTACTACATTGGGTCTACCCTGAGTAGAACACAACTACTCGTTAGATATATGACTCAAATAAATAAATGTGCCCACTATAATATACTAAATAAATTTTACATCTTTATTAAATCTGATGGCACAAAGGTTGAGTTCATCATAAAAGTTCAGAAACGAATTCAGTCCGAGCACGAATCTGAGATATTCGCCAAGAGCCTAATTCTGGCATTATAAATACTATCGTAAATAATTCGAGAATAATTTACTCTTTTACAACTCTTTAAGTGTTTAAACCATTCTATTTTTACCGCTGTGTAAAAAAAGTTAAATTATCTCTTCTACTACTCCTGCTACTATACTGTGGTAATAATAATAATAATAATAATAATAATAATGATAATAATGATAATAATGATAATAATAATAATAATGATAATAACAATAAT
>JBBMOY010753314.1:0-11337 GCA_037951405.1 Platydemus manokwari | reverse complement strand
AAATTTAAATAAATTCTAAGATAATATAAACAATGTAGAATGACTAAACAACAGAGCACAAAGAAAGCTTTAAAATTTAAAAAAGGCCATTATTTTTGCACCAACCTAATATAATTTTATAATTGTTGAAAACAAGAGCTGTGTAAAAAAATAGAATTTAAAAAAGTTGATTTTCAATAAAATTTTGTTAAAAGCTCAAGACAGTTTTTTAAAGAAATTAATAAATACAGTATTTTCGTTCTTTTTGGACGTGTAATTCTTGATGATAGACAAATATTATTTTATTATTGTTAATAATTGCGACTTTCAGTTAAAAGTAACGAAATCTTTTCTTTGTGTAATAAATATTCGAATTTTGATTGCATCAAAAGAAATTATAAGAGAACAATACAATAATTTTTAATTTAATGCTCAAAAAAAATGAAATTAAAATTTATGAAGAAATTGTTCAAATTGCTTTTAAAAGTCAAGATTTGACAAAGTTGTGGTATATTCCCTGGAGTTGAATTCCACCAAAACCAAGCAGAAATAGAATAGGTGATGCGCATTGGAACATCATTGTAATAATTAAGAGATATATTAAAAGTGATTGTCTGGTTGATTTAAGATGTGTGACCAAAGCATGGGTCTTGTAAAACCGAGTCTATAAAATGCAAATATTGCTTTCTTGTCTTATGTTCATTCTGGAGTGCACAGTGCACACAATTATTTCAGTTTGTCAAATATTACGCAGAGGAAAATGCCATATTTAGAGAGACATTGACTGCATTGTCAATCATAACTCCAACTTATATTGTTATATTTACAATAAGTTATATTATTAAAGTTATATTATCTTAAAACAGGTGTACAGATATTTTAAATGGTTTTTAAATGAAAATATAAAAAAATTTTGAATTGAATAAGGATTTTTATTCCCTAGAATATTTCATCATTACATATAAATAATTATAAAATTTTTAATAATAAATAAAATTCCTGGAATATGACCACGCACTTAGATAAGAATTCAAAATAAAACGTTTATATGTTTTCTAGATCCAAAAGAAAAATAAACTTTTTAACAAAAAAAATATTAAAATTAGTATACCATATCGAAATAGAATTTACTGTAGAAAGTTTTGCGTAAGCAAATGATACTTAACTGTAAGTTATTGGTAAAATACCATTGAAAGTTGATACAAAAATATAAACAAACAATGTATCATTTATCAATGTAAAAAACATGTTTATACAACCCATAAACGGCATTGAATTTCAAGGGATAATAGAACATAAGACAGACACAATTTGACTTACGAGTTGACTACTAAATTAAGAACCAATACTACCGTTGAAGGGAGACTTAAGGAAACTTTAATAATAGAAGAAAAGTATTAAAGAAAAGTCCTTACTTTAAGGAAAATTTTATTCTTGACAACATCACTAACTTTTAAATGTGTGTGTATGTGTGTGCCTGATAAGGATTATCAATAAAAGCTCCATCAAATTCAAAAATGACATTAATAACTTTTTCTATTCGCTTACTTTTGAATTCTTTCTAATGTTGCGATTACATGATAATTGCAGTGAAAAATTAATAATAAAAAATAAAATAAATGATATAACTAATCCAAACCACTTTATATTAAATTATTTAAAAGTTCTAAATTCTGTTATTAAACTACACCCGCAAATTGTTGATGATCAAATTGTGAACTTCTTACAGATATTTCCTCTAATCATCCAATCTGTGTAACCATACTTGTTAGTTATTCTGATTCCGTAATAATTGACCAGTTGCTGTATGTGTTTCGAAATTGGATGATGCCAGTATGTACCGGCAACAATGAAATTCCAATTTTTTGATGAAACATATTTCATTAAATCATTTATGTCAAATTTTGAAAAATGTGAAATACCGAAAACAATGTTTGATTTTTTAATGTGATTTTTATATTGTTCAATAGAATAATAGCATTTTGAATAATCAATACATTTTCCTCCAGTTAACTATCTTAAAGATCTTTTTCGTAACCAAAAAAAAGTATTATCACTATCACGAACCATTTCATTTTTAGGAAGAACTAGTAGCATGCTCTTCTTATATGAGCCCGTTGCCATGATAATTATATTATTATTTCCTTTAAGGATAGGAAAAGCTTGATTTTTGTTTAGAATAGTAAATACTGAAGGATTTCCAGTGGCTAATTTATTTTCTCTTTCATTCAATAATTGAAACGCAGGTCCACTGATATCTCCATCATACTGAAATATAAGTAACAATTTGCTTTATATTAAAAAGGGTCTTACTAAACTATTGCTACGATTGTTGATAAACAAACTCACATGCACACATGCAGTACTAGATTTACATATTTCATTAAAGGCATACATTTGGCACATTGGTGGATTTACATCATATCTATATCCCTTGCAAAGATCCCACTTGCTGCAATAGAATGAACACTGCAATAATGACAATGCTTTTGACTTTAGTATAGGGTTGAAAACACACGCCGTTTCGAGAGAAAATAAGCGAGCATTTACATTAGAAAACAAAATAATAAAACACAAGTAAAGCATTTCGTATGAAAAATTTTAAATATTTTTTTCGAATTTATACAATTTTTAAATGCATGTTTAGTTTAAAATGATTATGATTGGCTCCGGTTTTTTTAAAATCTTGTTTTATCCACTGAAAATGAAATTGTTTTATTTCTTCATTAAGAAATTCAGTGAAAGGCCCAGCAAGGAAAATGTAGAGCTCAAACATATGAATTGTAAGTTTTTTCATGAACAATTGATTAAGAAACTCATAAGATCAAATGGAAAATGAACGTACTCTATTTAAAAAAGTATGACATGTTTTAATAAAAAGACATAAAACATTCGATGTATATTAAGTTTTTTATCTTTTCTTTTTCTCACTCAAGAAAACAGAAATAATTTTAAATAAAAAGTCAAATAATTCTTCAAAAAAATCAAAAACTCATTTCATTTCATTGTATAAAGTTTTTGTAAATACATCTGTAAATGCATCTGATCCTAAGTGCTTAGTAGATAGTCCTCATTAAGCATAAATTATGAAAATTAATCTGTTTTAAAGTAGGTTTGGTTTACTAATTGATATGGATTGAATTGCGCCTACCATATTTTAAAATATAGTGTTTTTTCTGATTATATTGGTTAATTTAAAATTGTCACTTAAATAATTGCACAAAACTAACTTGTAAAACTTATTTTAGACCTAATTTAGGACTAATTAAAATAGGAATGTTACTATGTTTAAGAAACATATCAATACATGGTATCAGCACTCTAAAATTTAAGTACAATACAGAAGACAACTACAGTCACTTAAAAGTAACACAAAATAAGTTACTGTTGAAATTCAATTTGGTTTAAAGGCTTCTCATGAATCTTTAGTTGATACAAGAACGGTTCACTTTAATTTAGCTTGCATTCATTAACTAATGAGGATGATAATACCTTGTATTATAATAACAATAATTTTGACAAACAAATCTTTCAAATAATTTATTAAAAATAAAGAATTATATAATTATATTAAAAATAACACTGTAAAATCCGGAGTATAAGCTGCAGCGCGTATTAGCTGCAGATGACATTTTTATTAAATTTAGAAAATTTCACTTTTATTGACAATGAAAAGTGTGATGGTTTTGAGGTATGTGATGTTGAAAATTGAAATAAATAATCTTATATTCGATTTGAATTGTTTTTTGTTGTATAAACTGTACATCATATTAGCTGCAATTCAAAAATGTTGCCGTTATGTACGTTTTAGCTGCAGCTTATAAGCCGATAATATTAAAAACAACATTTATGAAAATGTGTGCAACCATGATAATAAATCCAATTATTACCATTTATCTTTTCTGATTAAAGATCCGTAGTCATTATAAATTTTTACCTTAAACTAACTGCTGTGTCTCTATTTTTCTTTGATTTGAGAATCAAAATTCAATTTATGTAACCAAACCAGATTAGTTCTTTATTCCGACCCAAATCTTGTCATTCGATGAGTTGTCCTATTTTTCTTTCAAATTGTTGACAGCATGTAATCACTTATTCAATAAAATTGATATCAAAATTTTCATGAAGTTGTAAATATGAAAATTTGTTCGCTACCACATATTTCAAAAAATGATGAAAATATAATCAACATACACAATAAATAAGTAGTAAATTCTAAATAAATTTAATTACTACAATATTATATTTTTTTTACTGTTTAACGATATTTATGTAAAAGACGTAGTTACTGGAAGAAGAAACTAATCAACTCTTTTATTAGGAAAAATCAAATCAAATAATTAAAATAACAATTATATAAAACAATTTAATTAAAACGAAAAAACATCTTTGTAAACAATAATAACAGTACGAAATTTAGTTTACTTCTAATATTACAATAAATACAATGACGAGATTTATCTATATTAATTAAAATAAATACAATGTCATATAGATTATTGTTAATGATAACTTCTAAGAAAATATAAATATTAAAAATAATTCATTCCGTAATAATATTATTAGATTTGCATACTAATTATGTTTAGTAGGACTGCGGATATCCATCAATGAAATGTTAGGAATATTGAATGAATATTTTATTATTTGTGCTAAATCAAATTAACTTGCTAAATTATTTATTTAATTTCATACATAAACAAAACAAATAGTTCTATATGATCAGAATATTGTAGTCGATTATAACTGAAATAAAATAATTTTTAATATTGACAAATTTCCTACTTTGGATAAACTTTATTTAAGTTTTGGGGAATAAGATTAAAAAAAACAAGATTACATTTATTTGAAGTGTTTTCATCACAATTTCAAAAACCTTCGTGGAGGTATTGCATTGGCTCTTTAGTTTTAATCCTGTATAGCAATTTAATAAAATTTTCCTCATTGTTTACTAGTTCTAGTTCATACCTTGTTAAGATCAATCGTTTTATTAGTTGGTCTTTGTTTGTCTATTAAAATTTTTAATAAATTTATCTTTTACAGTAGACATTTGCAAAATTGTAATGATGCAGATTATTCTTGCTTTGTCTTGCTCGATTGTTGCTTAATCTCTATTATATTTATATTTTCAGTTTACAATCAATTGTCTATCAGATCATCCGTATTGTTCAGCTATTGTTTAGCTTAATATCAATTTTATTTTTCTTCCTTTTCATTATTTAGAAAATGTTCGATATATCTCCATAAAATCAACTCATCCAAATCTTCTTCTTTTCAAAGCAAATACTTCATATATAATTTTTTCACAACCTTTTAAACATAAATTATATTTTATTCTCATTGAATTTATTTTTATTTAAAATAACTATTTGACATTCTTAAAATGATCATTAACTTTAATATTCTTGATTAATATCCAGATTATTTGATTTTTTCACCTTTTTCAATTTCAATAACATGTTTAAAATATTTCTAAAATATTTCATTTATTTTATTATGTATATTAATTCTATATTATTTTAATATAATAAATATAAATAATTGATATTTGTTTTTAATTCTTTGTATTACCAATCAAAAATAATCTTTAAATTGCCGTCATCGTAAACAGTTCAAAAAATTACTGGCAGATTCTAAAAAGTTAATTCTGTCTAATTGAGAAAGTTTTTTATTGAAAGTGACGACATCGATGCATAGTAAACGCTCTCACTTCAATTTTAAATAACTAGAAATAAAGGTGACTGATTCTCAATTGAATATTATTTTTGGAGTTCACTGTCTAGTGTCACAAAATTAATTGGCTTTTTTTTCTTTGAAGTACCGACATTTGCTACTATTTTTTACACGTCAGTCCCAACACCAATATCACGTTGAAAAACAAAAAGTAATTTTTTAATTAATTCACAAAAAGGTAAAAAATTGTGCATGATTAATGAAAATTATTCTTAATTTGACATAGGTTAACCCTTAAATCATTCTCAACTAGAATCTTAAATAATACAAATTTTATGAGTAAAACGTTTAAATATCTTATATCTTTTATCTATAAAATCGTTGATTTGGTTTGTTGTCTCTGTATTAAATACTCTACAATTTTTTTACACAAAAACCCAAATACTGTTATTTTTAACTATCTTCTTTAATGCACCTTTTATACCTTCTTTCATATGTCCTTTATATCTCCTTTTATATCGTCTTTTATTTTCCTTTATGTCTCTTGTTTATGTCTTCCTAATATCTTTTTTATATGTTCTAAATATAGTCTCAGTATATTCGTCCATTTTTCTTTAATTTTTCTCAAGTTTTGTATCTTTTTAGAATCGAATGCAGATATGTGGTCGCCATGTTAGCCGCTATTAATTTTCAAACCACATATTAAAAACAAATTGAAAAGTCAAGAGACCAAGAATCTATTTAACTACGAATAGTTAAACAAATACATTTAACTTTAATACATTTCATTATGTACCTATATTTGCTTTTCCTTCTTTATTTGTCACTGATTCTAAAGTATCTTCTGAATAATTTTAGAAGACACAATCTTCATAATCAAATGATGAAAATGGCATTATACATGAAATAAAGAATTTCAATTTGAATAAGCATCTGTTTGTAGCAAAATGAACTAGTAAAATGTTATTTTAATTAGTTTGATTAAACCGCATTGTTGTTGGTATTTTTTCAAAAATTAAGTAATTCGTTATTGATTTAAAGTTATTCTTTGTTGACATCACTTAGTTTTAACAGTAATAAATGAGGCGCATTTGGCAATCGCAGATAAACAATTCTGATATTCGATTGGCTGGTGTATTCTCTAAAACATGAAATCGTGTCTAGGGGAAAAAAGGATTCCAATAGTTTAGACCGACAAAATTCTATTAGAAAAGTCATTGTAGTAAAAGAAATTTTACAAGGATTTTTTGAAGAGGTTGATATGATAAAGACTTGTGAAATATTCATTGCAGAGATAGAATTAGTTGGTATATAAATAAAACATGTTTAAATTTTTATAGCGTAAGGCATGGTAACCGTACGAAAGGGAACCTATTGAGCAAAAACTACAAAAAGCAGACAGTGAATTTTTTTAACTATAATTCAAGAATTTATAGACTCTTTTAAAAGTAATACAATAACGCTTGAAACCCGGCTTTGGTCGAGTTTTGTAAGAAAAATGGATCAATCAGGCTGTGTTTAGAATTCACAAAATTAAACGAACATAAGGCTAAATAATGCAAACCAAAATGTTGGTTTATTAATGGTGTTGAGCATTTAATTGCAAATAATGACAAACTAAGGAAGATTCAACAAAAAGATACTGTCAATGGTTCCTTTCGAAAATGGTTCTAGAAAACAGAAACAGGAATAAATTCAGCGGTAAAAAATAACAAATATTGTTACAGTTTAAATAAATACGAATTTTGATGTATAATGAGAATGGAAAGAAACGAATTGTGGTGCCAGTTGTTCATTTCCAGAAACTAACAAGATACTTTTATGATGGATTGTACCATATCGTAATAAGAAATTAATCAATTAATCTTGACAGATTTTCATCTGTCTAAATATGTCACGAAATATTGAACACGAAGAAAAGAAGATACACACTGGGCGAACTAAAAAAATTCTGATTTCAAGGGAAGTGTTTGATTAGCTTAAACAGATTGTATGAATCTATGTACGGTACTCCAAAATCAATGCTCACTAATCGGGATAGGGTCTTTCAAAGTAGATCAATGAAGATATGATCGATACAATTTAGAATAAAGTAAGAATTTACTTCTCCATACAACAACAGGCAAATGGATTAGCTAAAAAAATGGTTAGAACTGTCCAAAACATGATGATAGCGACTATATCATGAGAGAAACTGGATTGAGATAAATGAATTCTATGAATAGTATTTATCATCAATGCAAAATGTCAAAGCTCAATTCAACATTTTTATTTTGATATATTGTTTGAACGAAGAATAAATATGCATAGGTACCGATTAAATGAACCAAGCAATCACGACAAGATCACCAAGAAAACAGAAAACCAGCTAAAATTAATAGCCACAAACTTAAAGATGCTATAAACGTGATCGTAGAAATAAATGGGTTTGAAAAGAGGTTTAAGTGAAGAAAAAATCACAAAAGATAAAGAAGAACGGAGATCGTCGTGAAAGTTCTCACAGATTTTTGAAATTTTTAAGCCCAGATCAGGTGCTTCATGATTTCCAGGCACAGCTAAAATCTCGAAGAATTAGGTGGATAACAAAGATCTCAAATACACTTGGAGAAGGAAGTTAGATAAAAATTAGATTTTTTTATTAATAAAAGAAACGCGGGTTATTTTTTAAAAATAAATTTTAATTGAAGTGTGTCTAATTTTTTGCACAACTTTATGTGGATAACGTTAGAAGTTTATTTAATCAAAAATAGTCTGAAAAAGATAAATACAAACTTATTGGATTGTAAATAGAAAATATCTTAAGCTATAATTAGTCATACACAATATCAACTACACAAAACATTCATTTTATCATAACACAATTGTTAAAAATACAGAAAATTAGATTAGATAATTGCATTAAAAACAAAGGAAGTTTGGTAAACAATTTAGTTATGAAATCTATAATTTTAAATCACTTTCATTATGATATTTCATATATAAAGCAATCAATAGTCGTAATAACAGTAAAACATACAGTGCAGAATTTTCGATTGATACAAGTGTTGATTTGATTATATTTCGAGAATAGTTTGTTCGTTCAACAACTGTATAGTGATGTACAAGACAACAGTTTATTAATGTTAACCTTTAATGTATCATTTACATAACCTATATAAGATGGATTCATTTTCCTTGTGTCTCGTGGAGCACTTGGATAATTAAAATTATCTAGAGTGGGATAAAGTTTTTATCCTCTTTTTTATTTAATTAAATATAAAATTTAATAATACAACAAGTCGAGATATTTTCTGAAAATGAAGTGATGATTTCATTGTATTCTTTATTAGATAAAGTTGAATTAATCATTACAAATTGCAAACGATGAGTTTTTGATGATTTATTGGGAAATATATTACCAATAAATAAATGAATTTCACATAAATTCTATAATTCTTTAAGTAATTTATTATGTAAGTAATTAGAAAATTTTCCATTTTTCGATGGTATATTAAATTTATAAATCAATAATCTGAGTTTTGCAGTCATTAAGTTCCATTTCTTTCTCAAATGAGAAAAAGAACATTTATCAATCCATGATTATTTTTCAAGAAAGCACTTCTAACTTCTGTTGCAATACAACTTCCTTTAACACTAACATATTGAACAAGGAATAAAAAACTAAACGTCTCATATATAAGGATTTAAGCCCATAACTATAAACAACATCGACTCTAATATTATCTTTTGCGAAACTAAAATAATCCCAAAATCAAAAATAATTTTGGGGTATAATTTATTAGCGAATATATTTTTCAAATTTTCAGATGCATGCCTAATAATAAACCTATTTTTGTTTCCATAACGACTAATATCTACCTCTTCCCCTTATCAATGACACAAATATTAGTTAGTGTTCTTAAATCAGTGATAACGTCTAGCAATTATATGATATTATTACTATTTTTAAGGAGTTTATTTTATTTTTCTTCTTGTTGTTCTCAAGAAACAAAACCCAATGATTTCTTAATCAAATCTTAATTGTCATTTCGTTTTTACTTCCATGAGTTTTAAGCTTTTAAATTGTTCTGAGATTAATTTTATTTCTTTTTCATTGATTTTTATTATCATTCATTATTTTAATAATTGATTTACACAAAGAATCAATTTTATCAATCCTCTGTTTGTTATCTCTAAATAATTCAAATCTTGCACTTGATAAATACGTAGTAATCCTCATGGCATTATTAAGTGCACCAATTTCTTTTTCAAAATTCTTTATAATTTTGTTGGTACATTTTTTATGATATTTCTTATTTACAGCACCTGTGGCATGTTTTCGATCAAGTTTTTATTCTATAATTGTTGCTTAGTAAATAACCCCTTATACCATCACTCTTTTCATTTATACATATTTTTCATCGACAAGTCATTCGTTAGCATTACTGATTTCTCAGTATTTATTGAACTTTTATTAAATTAATGAAATATAGGCATTTTAAAATTCTCAATTTTAGGGCTGGTGAAGAAAGGAATGTTGGCATGCCTAAACAATTTCATTCATTATATGATCTAAATTATATTCAAATTTTAGTCCGTCATTTAAACTATAAAAAACTTACATAATTATCCTCTGTTTGTATTTGAATTTTATTATAAATAAAATTGGACTTTTTCCTACATTTCGCATGTTTATCATCAAAGAAATTATAAACTTTCTAAGTTCGTAAAATTCCACAAGGAAAAAACTAATTTATGTGGCTGAAACCCAATGAGAACCCTTTTCTTTTGTTATTATTGTTATCATTATTATTATAAACAGAAATATAATTATTTATTAATTTTAAAATTATTTTATATTCAAATCATTTCTAACTTTATTGTCGATGGAGAACCAAATTCCTTTTCTGATTTCTTACTACTAGATATTATCACTGTATGACGTTTTTTATAAATAAATTAATTACCTCATATAATTTCTTCATTTTATTAAATATTATTTTTGAATTTATACTACTGTATCCTCTGATCATATGGTGATAAATGAAGCCCTTCACCTTTAATATTTTTCAAAGATGAGAATCTTTCATATCTATTACTTTTCGCAAAATCATATAATGCTCAGCATTCATAAGCTTAACCTTTATACAAATACCAGCACCTTTAGCTTCAGTACTTTGTTGTTTTATTTTTAGCCTTAACTATTGCTGTCATGGATCTTCTTTTATTTTCTTAGTCTCCACAACAGTTTTCTTTGCTTCTTTTGCTGGATTTACTGCAGTTTTAACTCTCAAGCAAATTTTGCTAACCGACATAAATCTGTGATGCAGCTAATAATGAAAAAACCCATCAAATTTTTGTTTTTCCTTCTTTATTGTCTATTAATTTTTTTTAAATTGTCATTAATTTCTTTAGGTAATTTTAATTTGTTCTCATCATAGTAAAATAATTTAGGTTTCCATCTTTAATAATTTGTTTTAGGATTTTTTCATCATTAATTTTGAAAAAAGATATTTACAAGTTAATCTTGTAGCTAATCTTAAAAATCAATATTGAATATAAACATCAATCAAAATATTTTCCATTTGCAGATATGACATTGGCCCATCGTTTAGGCAACGATTGACTTCCAGGAAAAAAAAATTCTTGATCTTTTGAAGAAATCCATCTATCAATCCATTTTTGAAAGTCTTCCCCGGAACTGAA
>JBBMOY010752203.1:0-11337 GCA_037951405.1 Platydemus manokwari | reverse complement strand
TTAATTTCTTCGTTATATTCATTTAAATATTATTTATGAACGCCTGTTCCTTGTTTTTGTTTCATTTTATTCTATCTTGGATTTCTTGTGTGTATTTTAACAAATATTTGTAAAGAAAATCATTAATTCACTATGATTGGCCTTACAGTAAAATCGGATTTATTTAAACATAATAATTATAAATTATATTGGAATAAAAATAATTAAAATTAATATGAAATAATTTACTGTTTTGATTTAAAAACAATTCAAATTAAAATTTACGTCGAAAATGAAAATTTTTTTGGATTAATTAAAATATTAATTTAATTAAATTACATACGAATTATTATGATTATTATTATTTATTAAATATAAATTTATAATTTATTAACTTTTTTCAAATATTAATAACAGATTTCTTCCGATAAAAATAGCACAGCGCTCATCTAAAATTTTTACAACTTATCAAAAGTCATGGGGTATTGGAGGTGTGTATGGCAGACCCTCTATAATTGGTTGATATGGTGGGAATAAAAATATTCCTTCCACAATTTGCCTCTGTAATGGTCGATGGATATTTTAAAAATATTCTATTTCTATCATATTATTATAATATTTCTATATGAAACATAACCATATAAAACAATGAAATAAGCATTTCTCAATTCCTGGACATTTAGGACGTGATAATGAATTTATATTGAGATCATCATATGGGTTGCAAAATCAAGTTTTTCTTGCAGTTTGATCCAGCAATATTTCCATTGTTTACAGGCATTTCATTTACTGATAATCTATAATATGTGAGTCTCACATATTTATCACATCCATTTATTGATATACAAACTTGATATTTAAGGTCCAACAATTATTTATTCGCATAAGATAACATCTTTATAACATACTGTCACATGTGTAGATATTAGGCAATTAGGAATCATTCAATGATTGATGTTATTTTGACCAATCATTGCAATTGAGCTATTTGATATGTGAAATAAATATGTGAATAAATAAATACAATTATACTGATATATGATTCCAAACATTGACCATATTTCCAATGTGTTTCCATTGGTTCTTCATTGATTCTCATTCAATTAGTCTGGTTTTGATGTGATATGTTATGGATATATGTATGGGTGCATTGGTTCTGATTGTCATTATATGTACATATTTAGTTGCAGTGATGTCACTGATGAAATATCTGAGCTACTGTTAAAGAATCTGATCTCATTCATGCAGAAACAATTTGATCAACATGTCAGTCTCATTTTATTAATTATCAATTGATCATTCACAACAATTAATGATTTATCCAGGAATCCAATCTGAAAACTAAGGCTCTTAATTTGATTCCACAAGTATTAAAGAGGAATCATCGATTTCTATTATTAGACACGAATTATTTGTCTCAACTATTTGATTCCCTTTGTAATCCTGTGAGCCCAAAATTGATTTATTATTATGATTATTATTCGCATATTTCTCCAGCATATCGATACAGATCTGAAAGAAGCTGTAAAAGATTGTCTGAGAAATATTGCCATCATTTTTCAAAACAAGAATGTCGGTGAAGATTCGACAGCATCGGGAAAATTGGAAAATATTCTTTATCATAATTTTAACCGGGTAAATTTTAATCGCAACAATTACTTGTGTCGGGTTGACATGGCAACATTTATTTACAGGAAGAAGAGGAATGTCGAGTGGCAGTGGTGTATTTCGCCGGATTGGTCTATTCTTCTGTTCATATACCGACGCGATTCTTACTTTTAGAAGCTTTGGGAGACCAGTATGATTGTTACTATGGTGATGGTGATGATGATTGTTAAACATTATTCCAGGAGCAAATCTGTGCGAGAAGAGGCCGAACATGTATTCAGCGAATTGTTCACGTTATCGGCACAACACGACATTGTCATGAGAAATGTGAAATTGCCTTATTTTGTGGATCTCGTCAATTATGTATGATTAGATATTATTGGATATTGATTTATCATTGATTGGATATTATTGGATATTGATTTATCATTGATTGGATATTATTGGATATTGATTTATCATTGATATCAATATATTTGGATATTATATATTAATAATTAATTATTCTTCACAGCATGGACATCTCTACAATAGAAATCTCTTCTCAGATCCTGTCAAATTGATCCCTGTGAGTTTATTTGATGTCATTTTATCAATATTTTATTGAATTTTTTATTGTTATTATTATTCAATTGTTATTTTGTTTATAATCTCTTCATGTTCATTGGCTGTTCCGTATAATTACATGGTTCCATATGATGTAATATCACGGTTCATTATTGATTATCATTGAAGGGCATCCTCTTATATGAAATCAAAATGTGAAACCTCAAATATAAAACCAATTATTTATTTGAAATATTTATTTTTTAATTAATTGTTTATTTGAAATATTTAATTAATTAATTATTTATTTGAAATATTTAATTAGTTAATTAATTATTTGAAATATTTATTTAATTATTTATATGAAATATTTATTTTTTTATTAATTATTTATTTGAAATATTTAATTAGTTAATTAATTATTTTAAATATTTATTTAATTAATTATTTATATGAAATATTTCATCAATAATTAATTTATTTTTTTTACAAAATTAGAAAAATAACCGATTTTTTAAAAATACACTTATCGAGATTAACTAATATTTCGGTTTTCATTTTCTTTCTGAACATATTTGTTCGATTCGAGTCAATTGTGAAATTTTATTGATTTTCTGCCAATTGAATTGAACAGGATAAAAAATATTTTTAATTATTGTTTTATTGATGAAAATTAAGCTTATTAGAAATTAAAATCATAGTTTGGGAAAGAAATGTTTTCACTGGACCAATTTATTCGATTTTAAACCTATGATATAAAGCTATGATGTAATGGGGAGTTGATTTCAGTTATATCAATAATAATAATTGATTTTCTATTATTGACACGATCTTGTTATTTAATATCTGAATTGAGATGATATTGGGTGTTGAAATGGTGACATCAGCAACAACAATAAGCGGTACATTATTAATTGATGTATTTTGTGACATCTTCCCCTCATCAATATCAAATACATCAACGGATTGAGTTAATTAAATGCTATTAAACCCATTCATTCTTCATTAAATATGATTCTCCTATGGTTTTATTATCGATTTATTTGTTATTAATATTTATTTATTATCCTAACCTAAATCCATACAGGTTGTTGAGTACATACGAATGTGCATTTTATCACTTGATGTTGGCTTGACTGATGTGATGAAACGAGAATTAGTTTATGACAATGTCGACGATTATCGGTACCGCATATATCGAAACATACAATATTTTGAAACAGCCCAAGAGAATTCTGAAAGTGATATCTCGTCATCGAAAGCATTGGAAATGTATTGCAAACTTGTTCAAGTGATTTATTATACCAAGAATTGTAAGTGCACTCCTTCACTTTCATTGCCATCACCGTTAATTACACATCCTTCGATAGATTTCATGAATTTCCTCGAGGAAATTATTGCAGCTTCATCTAAGATATTACCTACCAAGGAAGGAATTATTCTTCATCGCACCAAGGTAATAAATATCTCTTTTATCTCGTAATAGTTAATGCGGTGTATCCGATCCGATTGAATTTAATAAAGCGGCATACCACACATGTGCTTGTAACGTGTTCATCATGCTTTTCTTCTAGAATTTATTGCTCAGTGACTGCCAGGATGAATTGTTTAACAGGGAAAATTGTGCTAGTGCTCACGCGCTTCTAGCTCTGGAAATGGAGGATGATAACTCCCTTGATGCCAATTTAAAGTCCATGTTAGAAGCTATTCCAATCCTTAATCCAAAACAGCTCTCATTGCAGAAATCGATTCCCCAATCTTATTCTTATCATGGAAATACGCTGGGTTTTTCATATCTGGTCGAGAGAATTGTTGTACGGCAAAGAAAAGTCGATACTAAAGAATTATCAATGCTATTTCTCCAGAAAATAGGTGCTCATCTCACTCGATAAATGTGATATTTGAATAATGATGATTTCTGCTTGGCTTATAGAACCAGTTCTCGCTGTGACAAGCACTGCTACTGAATCAGCACAATTATATGGATTATTATTGGATACCCTCAGGATAATTCTGGATTGCATTTCTGGTCTCTGTCAATCGGGCGCCCTCGCATTTTTACCAGCCGGTAAATTCTCCGATGAGGCGTCATCTGTGTGGCCAAATAAGGCACTCCTTGCCAAATATTGTCTTACGTAACAGAAATATTTTGTGAATCATTTGATAAAATCATCTTATTCAGTTTCATACGAGGTGCCAACACACCTATTAAGGTGAAGGATGCTGCATTGCACACATTATCAGCGCTTTGCATGGGTGAGCACAATTTTGTACATTCTCAGGCTATTTTGGAGCATCTGATGCAGACACACTCGGTAAGTAATCGATATATCTCATTATTATAACTATTGGGTGATACTTGGTCGATATGGCTTATTATTATAATTATTTGGCAATATTTGATCGATATGGCTTATTATTATCATTATTTGGCGATATTTGATCGATATGGCTTATTATTATAATTATTTGGCGATACTTAATCGATATGGCTTATTATTATCATTAATTGGCGATATTTGATCGATATGGCTTATTATTATCATTATTTGGCGATATTTGATCGATATGGCTTATTATTATCATTAATTGGCGATACTTGATCAATATAGTTTATTATTATCATTATTTGGCGATACTTAATCGATATGGCTTATTTTTATCATTCATTGGGTGATACTTGGTCTAAATGCTTTTTCAGTCTATTTAAAACCGATAATATCTCAATGAAGTAGTGATTCATATAAACCTTTCAATAATAAAGTCAAGGAGCAATAAGTGTTTCATTTATAACTTGAAAATTGGAAGAAAACATTCCTGAACATTGTGAGAAACACGTGTTCATTGAGAAATACTTGGCTATTTAAAGATTTAATAATTCTGATATATTTATATGTATAACTTTTATTAAATAAGTAGCAGAATTATTATTTATTCTTCTTATCAACGGGAATTGTTTAACCGAAATAATATGATTTATTGATATCGGTATCTATAATGAATACATGATCATAATTCATATGTTTATCATTGATCTATTATTTAACTGAAAATTGCAGATCAAAGATCCATTATTGCATAAAACTATAGCTCAAACAATAGTCAGTATTATCATGGGACCTTATTCACCTTATAAAGGTCGATGGTATGAGCGTCAGTTTTCCTTACCAACACAAAAAATACCGGCCATCAAAAAAGCTGTATCGAAAGATCTTCAAATAGTTATGAATAAAATCCACGAAATATTATCGCAAGGCAACAGCATTAGTCGACACAATGCTGCTGTATGGAGCTTGTATCTCGTTCAAAAATTAGGCTGGCATTCTGTCATTTCTCTGCCTTTGTTACATTCTCGAATTTTGGTTGTTCTTGGTGATAAAGAAGGTGACATCTATCACTCGTTGTCATGGTTTCTTGATTATCATTATATCCTCAGAAATCGCTCAAGATGCCGCATCGTGTGTTCTTGGCATCATTTATGAACAGAGCAGTTCTACAGAACGCAAATTAATGTCAGAAGAACTTATTCAAGTCATTTTACATGGACAGAGGTTTCACAAAGAATATTTTTCAATGATTTCTGTATTGTTTGGTTTTGTAGAGGACGATTGGAAACTGGATTGCCAGAAGATGAGAAATTCACGGATGCTGAGATAGAAGCTAGAGAGTGAGTGATGACGAGATATCAGATATAGTGATTGATGTTATGTGCACAGATCTAACAAAGCCACATATAAAGAACTGTGTTCATTGGCAAACGAACTGAATCAACCAGATCTTATTTATTCATTTATGCCACTGGCTAGTGGACAGAGAAAATGGACCGCTCGTGGAGGGGCATCGATTGGTTTGTGTCATATGTTAATGCAACACAGCCAGGAAATGGAACCCCATATCACCAATATGGTTCCGAAATTGTTTCGATATCGATTTGATTCTCACACACGAACTCAAAAAGCAATGGAGCAAATATGGAACAATTTGAGTGTGATTGCACCCAATCAGGAATTGGTATGAATAATTTTATAAACATCTTTTCTGTGATTGGTTACTGTTGGTTGCCATTGGTGATTAGGTTAGGAAATGCTTTCCGGAGATTATCATTGAATTGCGTCACGGTCTAGTAAGTGATCAAGCCAGGGTTCGAGAAGCTTGTTGTCGAGCAGTTCGAGCACTTCTTAAACATGAATCTGCTGATCCACTCATACTCGCTGATATTGGCGAGTTGGTTCGATGTCTCGTTCGAGTTATGGACGACACGAGATCTGAAATCAAAGATGCTGCTATCGAGACTGCCAAGAGTGTGGAGAAGGTCAGCAATAACGATATGATTGCTATTTATTTGATGAATTTCAGTTCTGCACCATCATTCTCGATGATCCAGCTCGTCGGCAGTCTGTAGAGCCTTTGTTGTCGAGTCTTGTGCCGGTGCTTCTCGAAAATGGTCTGCCTAGCAATTTACCACAAGTTCACCAATTTGCTCTCAGCACACTTTGCGTTATCGTGCATAGTGGGCGTGCAGCAATCAGATGTGCCGTTCCGAGCATCGTTATTGCCTGCCTGCAAGCCCTCAGTAGCCATGAATCGAGCGAGAGCAGCTATATCAGCCAGCAGCTGGCAGGTATGGGCAATCACGACTCACGAGAACGTTGGGACATGCAACGGGTCAATATGGCGAAACAGTCACCTATTGGTGACATATTGACATCGGTAATCGATATCTCCTGAAATTATAACACAATTCTCATCTTGACATCTTTTTACAGTGTATTCGCTATATCGAGGATGACACACAGGCTCAGTTACTTGTTCCTCTGGCAGATATCGTTCGCCATGGTATCGGTCTCGCCACCAGATGCGGTACAGCAGAATTTCTCATCGATCTCAGTTTACATTGTGGGTCGCGATTAATGGGCGCTACTGGGAAATTATTGGCTGCTTTGTTACACGCAGTGCTCGATAAAAATGAGGTGGTCCAGAGGGAAATGGCTAAGGCTATCGGTTGTCTGGTGAAATATTCTAAGGTATAATCTTTGTGATGATAATATTGATTAATCCATTATTTGTGATATGATTATATTTGAGATGATATTGATTATATTTGGGATGATATTGATTATATTTAGAATGATATTGATTATATTTGGGACGATATTGATTATATTTTGGGTGATATTGATTATATTTGGGATGATATTGATTATATTTGGGATGACATTGATTATATTTGGGATGATATTGATTATATTTTGGATGATATTGATTATATTTGGAATGATATTGATTAATCCATTAGTTATTTATGATATTGATTATATTTGGGATGATATTTGTGATAATATTGATGATATGTGGGATGATATTGATGATATGTGGGATGATATTGATGATATTTGTGATGATATTGATTATATTTGGGATGATATTGATTATATTTGGGATGATATTGATTATATTTGGGGTGATATTGATTATATTTGGGGTGATATTTATTATATTTGGGGTGATATTTATTATATTTGGGGTGATATTGATTATATTTGGAATTATATTGATGATATTTGGGATGATATTTTGATTGATATTTGGGCTGGCTTTGATGATATTTGGCATAATAATGACAATACTTGCAAGCTATTTTTATCATTCAGAAATCGAGTGTCGAGAAGCTATTTGTTATAACTCGGTCTTGGTATTTTGAAAATCATGATTCCGAGGAGCATCAGTTAGCTTGTTGTCATGTTTACCACTGTATCGAGAAATATGCTCCTGGAACACTTGAGCTCCATTCAGTCACAACTTTACCGCTCATCTTTTTGGCTAAACAAGTGATTTTATTGATATTTTTGTTTTAATCGATTGTCAATTATTTCGCTATAGAATGAGCCTGAAACCAACGATAGTGGTTCGACTGGGCAGAAAAAGTTATCCTTGCAAACCGAGAATTGCCAGAAGCGCAGAACTTTGTGGAGTCAAACATGGGTGGAATGCGTGCGAGCCGAGGGATCAGTGATTACGAGCATGATGTCCCACATTTTGGCTTGTGTGGCGGAAGCTCTTGGCAGCTCATTTTATCATTTGCGCACTCAAGCTTGCTTATCGTTGATGTCTCTCGTTAGAGGAATCGGCAGGCAATGGGCCAATCAAGAGACCGGTTTGTGGGGGCAATTGCATAATGCTCTCTTGAATGCCCTTCTCACTCAGGTATATCGATTAATCATAACCCTTCACGTCATCATTAACGGTACCTGATAGAATAATAATAATGATATTCTTTATATTCCAGGTGAAATTCTGGCCGGGAAAAGTGTACCTGCTATACGCTACAATGAGTTTTGTGCGCCAACTTGATGAAAATGGACTTCTTGATATCATTCAGGATCGAGCTCGAGTAAATTTTATTATTTCCACCACGTGCGATATCGATTTTAATGAATATGCTATTAGTTGATACAGATTCTCATGAAAGAAACCGGCAAGAGCGATACTTCCTATCGCTGTGTAGCTTTCGAAGCTGTTGCTAAGGTATCGGATATCCTTGACAACGAATGTTTGACGTCATTGTTCCCCATGATGTTGCCCCTTATAGTGAAGGGTGAAGCTCAAGTTAATGTTGCCGAGCGCGAAATGTTGTTGAGAGTTGTCGGACACATGTGGCCAAAGAGTTATGACGATGTTCAAGGTTTTGTTACCATGACAACACGGGCATAGATAATTGTTAATCATTAATATTCAGAATCCCACTTCGTGACCGTCATACAGCTGTTATCTCAAGCCATGGATGAATGCCAATGGAAACAGCAGATAGCTGTTCTCAAGAGCTTCAAATCTCTTTTCAAAAAGTAATTTCTATTAGCAAATCAAATGATTTCCCTCTATGACGTATTGTATTGATTTTCTGTGGAATATTATTATTAATCAATTTGATTATTTCAGCTGTACACAATATTGATTATTTTATTATTGATTTATTATCCAATCATCATGATGAGCATGATGATTAAAATTGATTGGTACTGCAATGCTAATATATTATCATTATTATTATGGTTATTGAAATTAAATTTGATATTATTGATCAATCAATATTCGGGACGGGGATTTCTCTGAAATAATTATTGATAATACAAGTGTTCCACTGATCACACAAGGTTAGGTCCATGGGCATCGAGATTAATAAGTGGTGTACATGCGGGAAGTTGTGTTTCAAAATACGAATAAAATTTTATAAGCTTGAAACTCCCTTAGTATTCTCTTATCAAAGGTTTTCCAGGAACCCACTGTTTTCCTGTAAATAGGGAAACATGACTTATGAATGACAATTAAATGTTTCGAGTCATTTGTAAATGAATCATTAATCATTTCATTCCCATTACCTATCTCGTGTTATTTATACACATATTCCACCTCCAATCCAATATTTGTTCATCTAGCCATTCAAGTCCAAAGCAAAGGAACCTTTGTAGTTAAGTTTCCAGTCATCCTAATACCTTTCACATTTACCACATGTTATCATTATATTTGAATATTTCTTCGCAAAATAATCCCTCCACAAATACCACATCATGTCCTGCTCTTCATTAATTGGAGATATTAATTAATTTGCAACCCGTGTTAAGGATGTCGGTAGTCACTACCAGAAAGTTGTTGGATCCCGAAGGTGAACAATATGGATCTGTTATAAAATGCCTCAAAGCAATGCTGAAATCGTGGAAACGCGTTCCCGAAATGAGCAAATATAAACAATTGAGAGAATCGTGCTTGGATACAATTGAAATTTTATTGAATAATCAAGGTTATCGATTGGTTATTATTATAACTATGGTTACCGTTACCTTTCAGAGATCTTTATTCTTATGAAAGAACAACTGAAGATACTTCTCCAGTGCTATAGCAACGACAGCGTCCCCAGTATCAAGGATAAATCAGCTGCGTTGATTAAAATGATTTCGTGATTTGTGTCGATTTTAATTTATATTTTATTTTGACTTCGTGTTTTAATTTCATTGATTTATTTGTGCTTTCAATCAATATCATAGAAAATTCGGTTGTTTACTGAAGGGAATTCTGAATTGACTATAATAGAAGTGGACTACCATGGTTTGGGGGCAATGCTATCTGTTTATTATCCAGTCTTATCAGTTATCGAATAAGGTGTTCGTTAAATCGATCAAAGTGACATTTTTAAACATTTATGAATTACTGACGTCCTTTTTCGGGTATGATAATCGAGGTAGTGTGATGAATCAATATTTAACCATAACAACAGTGTTTATTGATCGATCTGATATTATTTATCAATAAAATAGAGATTTGACATTCGATTATAAGCAATATAATTTACAAAAGGAGGTTACAACAATTAGACTAGTGTAGCTGATATCGTTTAACTAATTTCTAATTTTTCTTGGTTTTTTATTTGTTTTGCCGACAGTCTGCATTTTGACATGTTTATTAGTTCCTAATTTTGCTTGAATTATCTTATTGATTATATGTAACCTTGTTTCTGGACGCTATTTTCTCTCGTCTCCATTAACAGAATCCATAATTTTTAGCATATCATATTTCAAAAATATCTAAAACTGACTTACATTTTCCAATGGATTTCATTGGTTAAAGCATTTTTAGATATTTATAATACTAATGATTCATATTTTTAATTATTTGATATCATACTGGCTTGTTGGTTATAATGAGATCTGGTTATAGATAGACAAACTAACTAATCATCCACCAATAACATTTTGATATTGTACGTGAGATGTAATGAATCAATTAATTCACTATAGTATTGGAAATTTAAAAATCCATTAATTATTATTAAAAAACACACCTCCATCACTGAAGCTAACCTTATTCATTAGCATTGTGAAGGACTTACAGTACAAATAGTTTTCTCACCATTTTATTTTCTATTTGTTGAAAATATCGTTTTTATTGATTCCTTGATGTTCTAAAGGCTTATCATTATTTTTGTCAGTTGCAATAGATTTACGAATGTGATGGAGCTCGAGAAATTATAATTTTAGGTTTCTTGTATGATTTAAGTTTCAGATTTATCAGATACAATAATTTATTAATAATCTGACTTCAATAGGTGTGGTGTTTATGAAATATGACACTTTATATGTACCAGGTTGAGTCAAAAGTTATTCATGTTTTTATGCAGGTATTTTATTAACACAAATTGTTATAACGCTGAAC
>JBBMOY010751092.1:0-11338 GCA_037951405.1 Platydemus manokwari | reverse complement strand
TATTATTATTATTATTATTATTATTATTATTATTATTATTATTATTATTATTATTATTATTATTATTATTATTGCCACCATGTGATGGGTTATCGTCAGAAATTGATGATGTACCAAAGAACTTCAATGTGTGGCTCATAAATAATGATGTTCTTGTCATACATTCACTGCTGGAGACTTAGTGATATCAATAACAATTTGATTTATCAAAAGACACTCATTGCAAACTCTTATAATTGTGTTATTGACATGTATTCAGCTCATCAAATCACCGATTTCAGAACTTTAATAAAACGAATATTTTGAATGAAAATCACCATAAAATAGGGAATACAATTGTTGGAACAATATGACACTTAATGATGAATACAGCTGAATTTCTATATCATATCAAGCCTGTATGTATAAAAAATGTTTTTAAATTTAGCTAGAGTAATTTAATAAAGATTTTCAAAAATAATTTAATTTGAAAATTATCATAAAGAAAAACGCATTTGGATATTTTGTCTCTTTAAAACAATTTTCGTTCTAGTACCAATAAAACAAAAACTATAATCAGGTTATTTCTTGTTATTATAAGCACATATTTTAACAATTTATTACTATAGGTGTTCAAAATAAGGTTTTTCTCAGAATAAATACATGAATAATAAACTAATAAATATTAGGCTTAGTAAATAATTTTGTGACAAAGAAATTCCAAGATCTAAAATTTCTAATCATTAACCACAATTTATATTTAATATAATAAATGCGAGGAAGAATATCTTAAATGTAAAACCATCTCTAACAGATCTCTAGAAATTAAAATCCTAATTAAGAACAAAATTTAAAATTCCTATAAAACATTAACTAACATAGATACTAATATGTAATAATAATATAGGATTATTCCGACATATTTTTTAAAGGCATATAATTCTATAGTGATAGGGTTTCCGTTTCAAATGGTAATCTCCTTAGAAGAAAATAACGCTTTTCAAAAAATTCACATAATTATTTTTTAGTACCTTTTGATTGATGTAAGCAGATTGGTTCACATTGTTGAACATTGATCGAACATGTGAATTGAGTTGAATGATAGTAAAAGAGAACAATATGAGCGACCCCTAGACAAATAGCAAATGATAGCAAACAGAAATATCGAAATATTTTAGTAAACAAAAAAACTGATAATAATAAAATATTTTTGGATAATATTTAATAAAATAAAGTTATTTCTTTTGATATAATAACGATAAATTAACAGGTGATCGAATTATTCGAAGAAATCATTCCTCATATTTAATTATTCTATTTATATCCACAATATATCATAGACTTCCCACTTGTATTTGTATTTTAAATATTATTGCAGTTAAATAACTTTACCAAAGTACCAGTTGAGTCGCTAAAAATTATCATTTGCGCTGTTGTTGTTTTAAAATTCATAATTATTCGTAAATCACAGATTCAAATCCAAATTTTTAAAAAGTAATTGTAATTAACTAAATTTGGATTTGTGTTTTTATGCCATTATTAACTGATGTATTGCATAATTATATTTACGAACATTAAAACATTTTATCTGTTTATGATTGTTTTTATTTTATTTGCTAAATCTTTTTGTTCTTTGTAATAAGATGAAAAGGAATAAAACGATTTACCATGTCAATTGAATTATTAAATATATCAGATTTAATAAATGATAAAAATAAGTAATTAATAATAAAGTATTAACAATGATAAAGAAGAAAAGCGAGAAATAAGTTATATTAACTAATATGTGCACAAAATGTACAGTAAAAATTACATATTAAATAAGATATCAAAATTTTCCAACTAAATATCTATCGCAGTTAAGATTAATAAATGAGTTTATTCAACATACATAAACTTTAGAATTTTTTAGAAAGCTTAACTTTAAATAGAAATATATACTATAACATAATAATTTATATTACAAAAAGTAAAGGGGAATTAACTAGTAAATCGTTAAAATTCATTAATAAAGAATTGGTTCAGAGAATAAATTACATTTATTAGAATAATTAAATACTGATAAGTCAGTTCAAGTGAATTATTTAAATAGATATTCAAATTTTGTTTTTTTTCAAGATAATCAGTTTATACCTGGCAAGTAGCTTTATTAAAAATATAAAGGGAAATATATGCTATTAAGATTCAAAGATTAAATTTAATATACAGAAAATAATTCAAAATCCATTCAGATAATTTAAAATAGTGAAAATAAATAAATTCGGATATCCAATAAATAAAAAGCAATTCGATATAACAAATAATAACCAAATAGAACTCTATTTAGAATAATTAAATTTATGAAATAAATTTAAAAACAAATCACAGATGAATATATTAGACTTCTAAACGTTCTACTCAATATTTTGTTTTGATTTTAATACTCAAGACAAGACATTGATAACATGAGGACGAAATGTAAATATAGAAATTAAAAATATCCTTATTTAAAAAATAAAGAATATTGTTATATATGCGATAACAATGATGTTGTAATATTAATTCAAGGTGTTGCGAAATTTATAATATTCGAGATCAGTTCAATATTTATAATTATTAAACAAAAAACGAAAATCACTTAATAATGTTGAGGAATAAATATAATATAAATCAAGGTATGGGGCATTTATAATATATGATTAGAAAAAACAAAACCATGAGGTTCTTAATTAACGGTATTATCAGATATTTTATCTGGTTTGGATATATTAGCAGGAATTGCCAGAGGAATAACAACTGCAATAAATTGAGAAAAATAAGCTAAGAATGTAGATATGGAGTTCATTAAAGGCAATTTATGCACCAATAAAATAAAACAGTTGTCTAAACAAAACGAATCTAAAAAACTAAAAAAAACTATATAAAGGTATATCTATATTTAATATTATGCAAAATGCTATATATGAAAATTTTCCATTTCCAACTTTACCATTTGATGGTAATTTTGACTGTAGTTATCATGATGTCAGAGTCGCTCTTTTATGTACATTGCTTTCTATGTCCGTATTAACCTCGAAGATATTTATTCTTGCATTTACCACTATAATTCCTAATTTTATCACCAATTTACTTGGATGATTTTAACGATTTTTATATTCTTTAACCTGTTTTTGTCAATATTTGCTCTTCGCCTTTTTCTGATATTCCATATTTCAACAGGACTGCTTAATTTTCAATATTCCTATAACATGTGTTAGTCCAATAAAGATGTTATTCACGATACATTGATGGGGGACATTACAATTCAAAAGCCAATATGGTTCAATTTATCAGTTACTTTTCATTACTGGATATTAATATCGAATGGATTCATTGTATATTTGGATATTGTTGAAACTAATTTCTTAATCAAGAGTTGAGAATATCTGCGATTTCCTCAATTTATAAAATTAAATTTTGCCTGTTAATCGACTTTTAGATAATAACTGCAGAGTATCATTGGTGCTTTTTCATTTTTATCATCACAAGCATACGTATTAAGTCTTATTTAACTTTGATCTAAGCATACTTAACTTGATATTCAACTTCTTCTAAATCCATAGGGATTCGGCAAGCGCTTTAGCATACCTATTATGTATTGGTAAGTTCTATTTAGAGTATCAGCACATTATATTGCCCTAGATCTAATTCGTTTATGGCAAAAGCTTCTGGGTATTTATTTAGTAGTCTTCTTAATTATTTTATTCATTTCTCGGTGTAATTTAGATGTAGTCGTCCGCAGTATTTTATGAATTAAATACTAGAATTTTAGAACTCCAACCTATTTTCGAGATTTCCTAAATTTGAATTATCTAATTTGTACTTTAATAACCCGCAATATTTTATTCTATTTAATAATCACAAGGTATAACCTCAACCATTATTACTGCAGCAGTGGTAGTTTGATTGCACATGTGTAAGTGCTAAAGTATTGTTCCTATAATTCATAATACAGTGGCATTATTACCATATATTTCTAGATTAAAGTGTATTATTTCAGAAATTTTCTTTTGATTGAAGATGATTGAGTTGATTCTGAGTTTGTTATCCTTAAACACGGTGTATACCTATCCTTCCGTTCACCGGTTTGACATGTTTATTAACATTGTTAATCATAGCATGAGCTCCAACAATTCTAGCCCGCTCTGAAGTATGATAATTGTAGCGTAGAACATAGATTTTGTACCGATACCATACACTGTAATTGATATTTTCTTGATATTTTCTATGAATTAGGAGTTTAGTAGATACTGCTGAGAATAAATATTTTTCCAACCGTACCAATAATATAGTTAACATGCTGCGACCATTTTCTTGATGATAACCTAAAAATTTTTAAGCATACGTGTAAGTATGCATATGATTACTGATATCGACATAAATAATTTTCATAAAATAATCCAATAATATTTTACCATTATTAAATTCTCTGTATAACAATATTACGATATTTCTATTTGCTAACATTTGGTATTAGATTTTGAATTGTCCATATTTCATACACAGAATATTTTGTCATTTTCGTCATGCTATTTATTTTTGCTCTCTTTTATGTGTATTCAACTCTCTCCACATGTCCCATCAATTTTCAACAATGTGAATCGATTTGCTTTCATCAATCAATGGATATTAGGAATGATTTTGTGAATCATGTAAAATGTGTGAATCTTTCGGAGACAGATTAGCTTTAGATACAAAAATTCTATCATTATGGAATTGTATTCCATTAAAAGATGATTTTTATGTAGGTGTCACCGACCTATTAAACGAAAGACTAATGAATAAAACTGAATGGTTGAATATTGATGGATTATTGATGGAAAACACAAAATTATGGGATAGTATTGAACCAACTAATCATGGTCTCGGAGAAGACTGCTTGTCATATACTTCAAAAGGTTTATGGGATATTTCGTGTTTTGTTAAAAGATCCGTGGTTTGCGTCAGAGAAAACGCCGTTGAGTTTCTATCAAAATATTTCAAAAGAGATGACTTAAATATCTACAACAACGACGATAGTCAAGCTGGTTGTTATAAAAGTTTGATTTCAAAAAGCAAGCTACATTGTGGATCACTGTGAGATATTTGATAATTTCACTTATTGATTGAATTTTATTTGTAGATGTCTTGGAGAATATTATTGCAAATCATTCTTCTATGACCAGGGTAGCACCCAATGTGCGTCAGTAATGTACACGAGCAGTACTCTGCCTGCAAACTGGAAGCAATCAAATAAAAACTGGCAAGGATATCATGGTGTAAAAGTATAAACCATTTTCAATGAACGATATGATGTTTCAATGTTAAACATTTTTCATTTTATTTATATTTTATATCCCAAACATTCTTTTCTTGCTAATTCTTATTTCATCTTGCTTATGTTCAATAAACACGGTTTATTATGCTCATATTATTTGTTCTTGACATTATAATGAGCTAGTGATAATAATATTTAAGAATCCCGTAATCACTTAACAAAATCCATCATGTATGCAATCAGCATTCACCCTTAAAGTTGGAATAAATAAAATGAAATAAATAAATTGATGAGTAAGGAATGCATGGCATGAATTTTTCAATTCGCGGCCGCTAAATCTCCATTTATTTACAGTTAATTTGGTTCTTTTTAATGTTATGTAAGATAATCGATATTTTACATTTTTTTATGTTTTATTAATTTTTTAACCGTTTTTAATATAATTTGTCATATCAATAAAAAAATATTACAATTCTGCATATGAAAGATCTTTTATAAACCAATACACATGAAATAATCAATAATTTTAAATTGATTAACGTGCAGAATTCAATAATTAAGTTATGTGATTATTTTAAATATTTATAAATTTTACAAGAAATAAAACAATTGTAAATGTATAATAATTCAAAATGAGATTAAGAAGATTTAAAAATAAACTTTTTCCATATATTTTATATTGATTTTGTAACTTAAGAAACCAAATAGTGTATATAAAAGGATCTCATGTGCGCTTCAATAATTATTTTACTTTGCAAATTTTTATATTTTATTAAAGCAATTCCAGTTATTGACATTTTTACAGTTGTGATTGAATGTGAACATATGTATTGATTTTATGTATATTTTTATATAAACCCAATTCAATGTGAAAGGTGATCTGTCTGGTGCAGGATGACGAATCTATACATATATTATTAAAAACTTCAATTCAGAAAATCCTCGATGGTATTCTACAATTCCACATTATCAAAGTAAGCGCGAAAAAATCTAAACACATATTACAAACACGTGATACTTCCAAAAACTAATACTAAATAGTAAATTAGAACATTGAAGAAAGTTCTTATATTGAATTAAGTAGTAAGAAAATAAATGAAGTGCTTGTGAAGCAACTAGACATGGAATTGATAAAACATTTATACCAATTGAAATCATCAGAAGATAATAATAAAATGATGAAGAAATACAAAATGCGAAAAATGTGAAATTACAAATTAAATAAAATACAAAAAGAAGATTAATTTCATCAAGTGAGTGAACTGAAAGAAGAATATCGAGTAAGATTAAAGAGAATGAATGTAAAGAAATTATTTTATTATTTCGTACTCCATGACATTATGCCTATTTCAACACACCCTTTAAATATTATCTACAATTTGCCTTTAGAAGATAACTTGATATTAAAAATAAACTAACTGATTTCAAACAATCCAATATAAATGGCATTGCATTCACAAAACAATAGATATTGTTTATTTAATTGTTTAACCCAATTGTTTTGAATGGTCAACATATAACTAAAATATATTTTAGATTCAATATTGAAAACATTTAATGTAAATGAAGTGTAGCTCAGGCGCCTAATGAACTTCCTAAACGGGGATCAGTGGTAACTTAAAAATCGAATTCCATTATTTAAAGAGTAACGGTTATAATGACTTATTTCATATTTTAGCTGTATGAAATTTAACAATAAAGGTAAATGATATTACATAGCCATAGATATTGTCGTTAAAAATTATATTATGCTTAATATTTATATTTTTAATTACAGTTATGTG
Organism: Platydemus manokwari; assembly: GCA_037951405.1. Lineage (NCBI taxonomy): Eukaryota > Metazoa > Platyhelminthes > Tricladida > Geoplanidae > Platydemus > Platydemus manokwari. The sequence goes on along the minus strand of JBBMOY010751092.1, from coordinate 4,300 downwards.
TTATATAATGTAATTTTGGATGAAAATCATTTCGTAAAATCTATCTTGTCAGAACATTTATTTCGGCGTGGTTGCCAGAAACTAAAATCAGTTGTTTACATCAATAATTATTTATTTAAAAATCAGTCACGTTTCTTTCAATATTAAAACAAATCTATTTTTTTTATCTAAATAAGGTTAATAGTATTAACTAATCATAAATATTGTCTTTATAAATTATATTATATTTTAAAATATATTATGTGTAAGTTAATTTGATCAAATCCTTGTATCAAAATATTCTTATTGGTAAAAGTAATTTTGTACACAATTTTCGTTATCCTTGAAATCTATCCAAACATATTCAATCAAAATTAAATGATAATAAACATCAAGGTACCGAATGTAGTAACCTGAACAGTAATTATTTTATAAAGAAATTTTTTATTCATATCATCAGTATTGTCCCAACAAGTTGGGGCGAATGAAATTAAAGTTTGAAGAATAGAGTAAATACAGAAAAATTTGAATGAAATATTTTATTTGTGATCAATATTAATTGTGGTATTTTCAATTTAATTTTTTGCTTTTGTGAAGAGCCTACAATGTAAAAATATAAAATCGAAAATAAACTGATATTGCTTAAAATAAAGCTACAGAAGAAAAATAATTTTAAAATAAATATTAAATAAGAATAAAAATTGAATAAAGAATTTTAAATTATTATTAGAAATTTTTTGTTGGTAAAGTTAAGTCAAATAAATAATTAGTAAATAATTAACTAAGAAGGAAATTTATTATTAAACCCAGAACAATTAATACAACCCGGGTATTGTATGCATGAGGATTAATTAAAATATAATACTGGTAAAGGTATTATATATATATATATTAGTAGTACCTATAAACATAAACATTTAACTCATGCAGTATCACGACGGCTCATGAAGTGGTCATTTATCTCCTAGAAAGACATTATCTAATCTTAAATCAAATTTGGGATAAAATGAAACAGGATGTTAGATGCAGGTGTAAATCTTGCAAAATATGTATAACCAGACGAAATACTATAGTACAGATTAAAGCAACATTGATACCCATGCTAGATCCTTCTGCACCTATGGAAATAAAAGCCATGAACATAGAAGGACCATTTCCGGAAACTATAAGCGCTCATAAATATATACTTGTATTTTACGATTACATGACAAAATGACCGGAGGCCTTCGTAATTAAAAATTAAATAGCAGAAACAGTCACTTATGCGTTTCTAGAAAATATGGTTTTTTGTTTAGGGATAAGAAAAAATAAAATACAAGCAGGAACAATGTAAAGTCGCTTATGAATAGAAGGCAAATGGACAAAAAATTAAAACAGGGGTCTTAGTTTATCAGTTTAGACCAGATACTATCCGCGGGATGTCTCCGAAATTAAATAATTTAAAGGCCCATATATTGTTTGAGGTACAACCCCAACGAACTTGAAAATAAAACCAGTAAAAGTGAAAAAAATGCCTAAACTATTGTGGTACACGTTAATCGATGTAAAAAGTATGTGAAGTAGAAGATTATCAATATCTTTTGCGTGGTAAGTCGCATACAACAGATAATGTAAGGAGACGAGCATGCACTTCAATTACGTTCATATTTTTATTTAATATCGATTACACAATCGCTATAATGATTCCATTAAAATTAGAAATCGAATTAATTTAAGAATTAAAATTTTATTCCTCAAACACTCTTCTTCTTTGAATATATAAAACTCACAAACCACTAACTATCGGAAATTGGCTGGTGCATCAAAATATTTCTGAGGCCTTCATTTTAGATCAATTTAATGAAAAAATTATCATTGATCTGACATCAGAGAGATAATATTCGTGTAAAACCATTTTTTGGATTTATCTAAATTATTATTTCAGATAACTGGATTCTCTTAACATTTCATGCATGGCTAAGAGAAATTATAAATAAAGTTACAACTGAACAATTTATTGACGAAAATTTATGCCCATAGGATTATAAACCAATTATATTAGTAAATATTAAATTAGAGACCTTTAGTTACAGCAAATCAATCAACTTTTCGAAATCATTAACTTGTCCGAAATTCAAAAATATAAGATTATATGAAACAAATAAAGTAAGTTTGGCGTTGCAGACGACGACAAATATGGAAAGGATCGGTTAATAGCATTACAGGATAATAAAATGAGTGAGAGTATAAGAAACGTGGGTATAAGTGAGATAAAATTATCAATTCAGCGTATACAATTCATGTGACATATTAGTGGCTATTCATGTATTGTAACCATATTCTCAAGATATTTTATTTTGACTGATAACAATTCTTATTTTATGATTATTTGTGATTATTGATATTGTACTGTAATAATTGATTTTATAATATTTTATTTAGTATTGGTTGAATTGCAATTGAATAGCGTTAACACAAATTTATCTACAAACAAACACGTCAACTATAAAGAAATTCAAAAAATTTATAAAATCACACTCATCACAATTTCATATAATCAAAAATTTCAAACCGAACATTCACAAAATTCACGAACGTACTTTCCGATCAAACAAATTCTATAGAGCCTTTCAACAGCTGACCAAGCAAACGAGTCGTTCCCGATGGTTAGTATCACGAAAAATGCAGAGGTCTATAATAATACAAGGACCACAAATTATATGACAGATTTATATGACAGAAATCATCATGAGATATCCCATCATACGGAATTTCACAAATATTTCATAAAAGATAAATTGAAAATCCACATACTTTAAAAAGAGCAAAATTCATCAATTTTGACTGAAAAATATTCAAAATTGGATCGGGAAACATCATGGGAAATATAATCAGAAAACTAGAATACTTACCAGCGTAAATGATTTTATTAATAAATAAAATAGACTTTCGGCTGGAATCATAATAAAATAAAATTTGATAATCATTAAAAGATGATTTCTACTTTCTGGTTGTTAATTGTTGAAAGGTCTCGTTATGGTAAAATCAATTTGCTTTTTCAAATGTTATTAACTATCTAAACTAAAAGAACTTGATAATTTCTCTCAAGAACAATGTCAATTTTTGTGTCAGTGATTATCAAAAGATAGAAGCTTGGACATGAACATGATATTTAGAAAAAGTATTAATCACAGAAATGCCGATATGCTATCAAGAAACACATGTGAAACCTGTTCACAATGTTTAACAAAACATGAAAATCCAAGCAAAGGAAAAATGTAAACCAGAATATTGACTATAATGACAGAGAATGGAGGAAAAGAATGGCAAATAAAGAATGAAGAAATAGATATGATTAAAAACGGAATTGGAAAAACTCGAAATGGTCATTACATACTCGAGGAAGAAATAGTAAAAATAAAAGAGCACAAAATTTGGATGCCATCGATAAAAAGAAAAGAAATGATTGAATATACTCACACGTTGTTGTGTCATGCAGGAACTGAGAAAGTAACACGATATTTAAGAAATAATTTCGATATGAAAGATTAGGTAAAGATAACTAAAGATGTTATTAGTAAATGTGAGATGTGTCAAAAATCGAAAGTGCTAACTAGCCCAACGAAAGAGACAACGAAATTGTTATTACCAGGCGAACTATTCAAACCATGGGAAAAATCGATTAGAGAAGAAAAATATTTAGTACGCATTATAAACCAATTTTGCAGATATATAAAGAGATGGCTTTTAGAATGGGAATAGATATAATATTTTCCAGTCCATATCACCATAATACAAGTAAATTGATTGAGCGACAATTTAGAACGATAAGAGATTACATAAATGTGACGGTGAAGGATAGGCAACACACAAATTGGGTTTCAATTATATAAGAAATCGAATATACATTGACGCCACAGTACAAAAAACAATTGATGTTAGTCCGGCCGAAGTTATATTTGGAAGGAAGATAAACAGATCACCGTGGTACCAAACAAATTTTATTTTATTGTAAATCAAAAGTTCCGTAGGCCCATTTTACTTTGATAGGTTGCTGTCATTACATTTTTTAATTAAAAAAAATCGACTATCATTCTACTACTAATGTTCATTGTATCATTATTCGGAGATCACCAAGTAAAAAGGAATTGAAATAATAAAAGAGAAAATAATTCCAATAAATTTCTTCTCACCAGATCAACTTAATTTCAAGTGTTTCTAAATAGATGCAAGGTTAATAATTGAACAAGTGGAATAAAACAATCAAATGATCCTTTCCTTGATCGAATTGTAACGTGTGACGAGAAATGGATCCTTTACGACAACCGGCGACGTTCGGCTC
>JBBMOY010749981.1:0-11339 GCA_037951405.1 Platydemus manokwari | reverse complement strand
ATTTATTTGCAGCACATATAGTTCAGTTATACAAAAATATTTTCACTGGCCAAAAGTCGTATTGAAAGGGTTAATAGATTTTCTAATAGTAGAAGGTTAAATTGGGATTTTGTCACAAGCATCAAGAATGAAAACAACGAATTTATAATGAATACTCTTCAAGTCTTGTTGAATTATTATTATGTCATTATTATTTGTATTATTTGTATTGTCAGTAATTGTTTAAATATATTAAATTTAACATAATTAAACTCAGTACATTATTGCACAGAGATTCCCCGAGCCAGAGAAATGTTTTCGTTTGGTTCCTCTCCAGAAAAAAGGTTGAAAACCACTAGCTTACACATATGAAATTAATAAATGAAATACAAATGAAAACCAAAATGAATAACTTCGATCAACAGATAGAGAAAGCAAAATATGAAAAATATCGACTAATTTTAGTTAAGAGTTTACAGAAATAGATGTGTACGATATATTGTTGATAAAAAAATAATTAGTATTATTACTGAGTTTAAGTTTCTAGATTAATCAGTCGAATTGAGAATAAATCTTAGAGGTGATTTATTTAATAGATTTGCGATGAAATCACCTCACAACGAAAACCATGGGACAAACCCAATCAATGATAGACTGTCTTTTTCTGAAACCCAAAAATGACCACAGAGATAATAAATTTAAATACAGAGCGCTGGTTACCTTCAATTTCAGCTACATACTTGGCTATTTAAAAGAAAAACAATACATCTGGCATTGAAAATTGACAACAGAAACAAAATCTTATTCTGTTTCAATTGGCTGGTTATTTATAACAAGACCGAATATATTTTGACAATGTAACAAAATCAATTTTTAACATAATAGCATCTACTATGTAAGAAATGAGAGTTGCATTGGAGAAGCATAGCAAGAAGCCATTGTTAAAGATTTCAAAAATCAGCTGTAGAGCTGATAATATGATTATAATCTGTCGAAATTTAATATCATGGCAATAAGATTCTATTTTCAGTTTATTAAATTCGTCATTATTTTCATCATTGATAATCGAATTCATCCACTAACCGAATGAGAATTTGTCGCATATCACATCGAACATTAACAAGGATCCATGGCAGATTGATGACTTCAATCAGTAAATCAAAGGACGCTCATGCGCACCGAATTACCTCGAAAGTAATCACAGTATCAATACTTAACGTTTCATCGTAGCTCACTGGTTTATTCAAACCTCTTTGTTCTCCAAATACCTGATCAGCATTTACCAAATTTCATTTGGTTTCACGCAAGTTTCTTCTTCGGTGTCACTGTTATCTTTTAACCATATATCTGATGAAAGAACACGTGTGTTATGATAAGACAAGATGAAACTATTAACTTCTTATAGCATTCATCATCAACAATTATTCTTGGATTAAATGGCCACTGAACGTGATTTAATTCAATGCTTGATTGTATGGGGCGCTTTGTAAATTGAATGGGATTATATTATTCATATTTGGTGATTATATAAATCCTTCCATCAATGTGATCATTTACTTAATTTCATTCGTTAAATTTTCGAGTTTTCTTTCTATATTAGTATTGACTTCATTTATGAAAGGAGTTCATCAGTTGAACATATGACTGTGATGTCTTTAGTATTCGAAGATCAATAGATTTCATGAACTGCATTTCTTATCATGATATTGTGCAACCTTTGTATTTTCAAGGATTTCAGCAACTATAACACGAAAATTTGAAAACATTTCATGTACATATTTGCATCATAGAATTTACTGTGCCCATTTCTCACTGTTGAAAAATATTATTTAATTGGTGAGTTATAACATAGTCACATTGTATATTATAATCCAGAATCAATATTTTCCTAAGAGCTTCAAATCCAATTATCATCCTATAATGACGTTATTTTATTTAAAAAGTTTTGAAATGTTTTAAAAATGTTATAAGTAGAATTTTTAAAATATATATATATAATCCTGATCAAGGTTAATATTAAATGATAAAGCTTTCCAAATTTGTTTGAATAATGTTTATTTGTTTTATTTAATCAATTTGTGAAAATCCTAATCATGAATTCTTTTGATGCAACACCAGTAACAAACGAAGTAGCTGCTACTAACAGTGCGTTTGAGAAACAACTATTAAGACAGATCTCTCGAAGATTGTTAGAAGAATTAGCTCGACGACAGAACATACTCCATATTGCCATTTCAAGTAGTGAGTTCGATTTTTGTATAAAAAACTGATCCGAATATATCGTACGTATCGTTTATCATTTTATTATAGAGCTTTGCTCAAAAACATCTTTGGTAATCGGTTTTACTCCAAGAGAAGGACGTATTAACCGCTCTCATCTGGAATTGTAGGTTTTAGCCGTTATCCAACGTTTTATTTCAGTGTATACAAGTACTGTAAACTGTAATTTTGTTCATTGTATTAATAAACATTTATTTAGAAAAAGGAGTTGAGTTGTCAATTGATATTGGAGGCATTGATAATTTATTAAGTAATTTTGAGACTGATAGGATTAAAATATACCTCGTTGGATGATTGTTGCCAATTTCTATCCTCATATAGATTTGATTGCGAGGTGAATAAAGAAGATAATATAAAGCTTGAGGTGCACGTTGGGCTTGATTGGAACTCGCCAGAGACTGATTAAGACCACCGTGATCCGTGATGGTTTTATTCAAGGACTTGAGGGAAATGGATCATTTTGGATACATGAAAAAATAAATTTTATTAGAATAAATATTTATAAATTTCAATCATTAGTTGAAGGTACTTATGTTAGGTTACCTTCTCAATCACCATATATTGTAAATATAAGAAATAATGATAACAGATGTTTCATATATTCTGTTTAAGCATATTTAGATACAGCTAATGAAAATTCCGAAAGGTTAGGTAAATATCTTCCATTTTTAAATGAATCAAATATAAATGGTATAATTTTCCAATGAAGATTGAAGATATAATGAAATTCAATAAACAAAATAATATAAGTGTGAATGTTTTCGGAGTAAATGAATATCAAGAAATAATTCATATTTATTTCGAATGCTGGAAATGTTCATTTTAATCTGCCTGACACTATTTTAATGAGAATACTGAAAGTGAACGTTAGTCTGAAATGATTTAAATATATTATTCAGCAGAATGAATATACCTCAAATCAGTTAAAACAAGAAGTTGATGTATTTTCTTTGCAAAAAATAAAACCGCACGGATTTATGCACTAACCCAATAGTTAAATTTATCAAATTGAAATTCTCGCAAATTAGCTTGTATTTATTATTTTTCTTTGAAATTTCAATTTTTCTCTAATCGTCCAATTTGATTTAAATTATTTATGATTTTTAATGTTCCGTGACTTTAAAATTTCATTAAATTTTATTGACATTAAAAATTTTATTATATCATTTATCAACTTTTTAAATTATTAACTAAATTTTCTTTTTGTTCCTGCTTATTTTATTTTATTCAAATTGTCTAATTTATTTTATTTATAACTTTTTAAATAATAATATATATTTTGTGTACAATTTACTAAAGTTTATCGATCTTTACAAATATCAAATTGTTCATCAGATAAATCTTAATCAATAAATCATTACCAAGAGAGGTAAGATGAATTGTCAAGAATATATAATATATTCACATATAATTTATTCTGCTAGGCAAAGTCCTCTTCTTGACACTGTAGGTCACTGTATTTGTGCTCAATTTCTTAATGTCGGCAGTGACTCTACACTTGTCGAGATACACTCTATTTCACGGTTTGATCTTATTTTATTGGATTTAGGAAAAAAATAATTATGATTCATTTTTCCTTGGTCAAGAATTTAATCAATAATCAGAATTTTAACCGCAAGAAGCACAAACCAGTACTCATTGATGTATGTATGAAAAACAAAAAGACTCATTTTATTGAAATGCTCAATGAGGATGTTCGTGGGTCTCTCACCACTAAACTTTGACGGGATAAATGTCAACAAGTCTTCATTTCTTTTACTCCATAAGGTGATTCGTAATGCCTTATATCTATTTGCACTCTGCACATAAAATAATTTACCTTCGCTTCCCACACCAAACACTAAACAAGAAATGTCATCTTCATATCATGAACTTTTCAAAACCTTATCGCTCATTACATATCATCATTTTCACTTTGCCATTATAATTTTCCTATGATTACGTCATATCATTTATCAAATTTGCTTATCTTCATCTTTCATCTTTACCTTGTTGCTAATGATTCACTCCACCTCACCATCAACTCAGTCATATCTTTGACTTCTTCATCATCAGCCTCGTCTCAGTTATTCATTCTCAGGTACCTTTACAAACTTTTACCTTACTTATTCTCTCATATTATAAGTCTTACTATTTTACACAAAAATTGCTTTTTTCTTCACTGTTACTTGCTGTTTATACCAATTGTTTCCACAAATTACTTGGGAAAAACTCATCAATCTACTATTTGTCATTACTACTATTCTCCTGAGATTAGTTTTGACAATTTGAACCTGTATATTTGTATATACATTCCAGTGATACCTTAAGTTCAAAAAGTTTTATCTATGTGATATAGATAAAGGCATGTCACTATATGATTCAGATAGATCAATATTTGCGTCGTTGAATTTGAGGTTCCCCATTTTAGATGGGTGTTCTCTCTCCAGACTCTTGTAAACAGCCAGCAAAATTTTTTCAGATTAGCGTGACAATATTAGCCTTGGGCTTGGTCCCGCTAACTTTTTTTTCTAGAGTATGGTTTCAGAGACCTTTCTAATTGTAGATAAGTTTCCCCCATTGAAATTATAATAATTGTGCATGACAATTACTATTATTTTTTATGATATGTTATGTGTTTGAGGATCTGTTGAGGATATCAATTACTAGATATTTGATTTTTATATCAATAGTAAAACTTTTAAATAATTAATATAACTATAAATAATGGATTGCATATAGCTCAAAAATAAATACCACCCCATGACATATTAACACAGAAGCATAGAAATGGTATGTAAGCAAGCACCCATAAAAAATTCAGACATACTACTTTAAATAAATTAATTTCCATTCATTATTTAACTTAATTTATTTATCAGTGATGTTTCTACAAACATAACATAATTTTAAGTTACTAATATGGTAGACATTTAATATATAAATTTCATTAAAATAGTTGCATTCATTAAGTGTTATAATACATATATACTTTACAGTTTGTTTCAACGTTTATGTTCATAAACATCTAATTGCCTAAGAAAGTACTTTTAAACTCATTTTTTAGTCAAAATATTCGATAATAACTTATATAATATCCTTAAAGTTTCATTGTAAGAAGTAAATAACAAATTAAAAACAAGTTGAAAAGCTATGTTAGCTAATATTGTAAATATAATAATATACAGTTTTGTGAAAATCTTGAATTACATTAAATTAAAAATCAATCATCTTACATTTATGGTGAGTTGTTTAAAATTGATCAAGGACGACTTTAATACAAATTTAGTTTTAAATTACAGATATTTTTCATTGTCTATTTTGTAATGAATTTAGATTTGAAATATAAAATACCCTCGGAAAAAATTAAAAAATATACTACTTTATTTATATGTACAACAACTACAATAATTTCTGGATTTCTATTATTACCATTTATCACACCAGCATTTCGTAAGATTTGCCTTCCTTATGTTCCTGCTACTGATGCTCAATTGAAAAAAATTAAATCTATGTTAATTAAGCATGGAATTCAAAACAAACCCTTAATTGATTTGGGAAGTGGAGATGGAAGAGTAGTAAGTTCTTTGAAATCAATGATTTTATTTGACAAGACATACGATATTGATTAGATTTTTGCAATTGGTCAAGACAATCGTTTGGAATTTTCTGATCTTTTTGGAATTGAAATTAATCGACCATTGGTGTGGTATTCAAAATATTTGTCTTTCAAATTAAAAATTCCTGCTACATTTATCAGGAAAAATCTATGGAATTATAAATTACATTCTTACTCTAACATAATAATTTTTGGTGTTGATTCAATGGTAACGTTTGATTACTTTTGTATGATATAATGATTTTTCCTTTCATTTTAATCTAAGATGAACGATTTGGAAATTAAATTATCGAAAGAACTTCCCAACAATTCTTGTGTTATTGCTTGCCGATATCCATTTCCGAATTGGATTCCCGTCGATGTAATTGAATCGGGTCATGATTCAGTTTGGTGTTATAAACAAATAAATGGAGATTGTTTAAAATAAAGAGTATTTAGTTGTAACAGTTTGCATTTATATTATTGGTTATAGCAAGTGTGATAAAGTTTAGTAAATATTAATATTTATTTTAAAAAATTATACAAATATATAGTATTTAAACAATACATATATATACATATATTACAATAATAATCATGGAACAGAATTTATGTGTTGACAAATCCTGACAAGAAAAATCAGAAATCAAATAGTTATTTACAGAAAATTATTTTGAGTATTAATATTTGTATTTTAAATTCGAAAATATGAATGAAAAATTTATACAAATTCGCATTTACTTTTTGACTGAGTCAGAAATTCAAAATGCTAAGGATCTTTTGTCTTATTTAAGTCATTAAAACGGTGTATTAAAAGTAAATATTAATAAACTTAGAATAGGTAAGTTTGTGAATGAGAAAAGAGTTTTGGAAGAATTATTAAGTCATTATAATAAATTACAAAATAAATGGGCTCAATTTGTTATTGGTTTAAAATATACCATTTTTATATCTGGTGGAATGTTATGTATTTTAACAGCTATTTTATCTACTCGTGGTGAAAATTTCCTAGTAATTACTTTATATTGTGGTGTAAAAAATAGTTTATTGACAAAATCAAAATATGTTATCAGAGAATCTTTTCATATTCGATTAAGTAGTAAAAAGAAAAAGACAGTTAGATAAGTTCGTGAAGCAATTAAACATGGTATTCCAACAAAACGATTTGGAGGATAATATATTAATTGAGGGGAAAATAATTAAGGCTCAAGAAATTATTAAAGATTTATGAGAAGAAATATTAAAAATAAAGGATAATGCTGCAAACGCCTTTGACAATAATTTAAATTTATAAAATTATCGCAACAAGAAGTTAAGAAGGTAGATGTGAAAATGTTTAACGAAAAATATTGTGAGGAGTTAAAAAAAATAAACAGTGGTTAACATATTTCGATAAAATTAAATCATGGTTTTCATTATTCGTCTCTTAACACCCTTCTAAAAAGATGGTGAATTGATAATAAAGTGATTCTTTACAGATAATGAGTTGACACTTAAGGCACTTGCCAAATTTAAAACCAATTAGTTGACGTTTATTAAACTTTATTATTTATAAAAATTACAATATAAATTACTACTTTTTACGGTAATTATGGTTATGAATTAGTACTTTTATACAATTAGCTATGTTTAAATATGAACGATACTTGTATACGCTTAAATGACAAGAGTTTAAACACAATTCTGGACTAAGCTCCGGTTAACAATGCTCCCAAGAGGAGTAGAACCGATTACTAAAGATATTTGGGATTAACACGGTAAGTAGGAAGAATTTGAGTTGTTGGCATAAATAAATGATGATTTTACAGGTATTGTGTCTTACTCGCTCTTTGGATCCTATCAATCAGGTCGAATATCCATATTTAAATTGATCTTCCAGATGAACTGGGCATATGATTTATACAAGTACAACGAATATTCGATTTTGATGTTACTAATAGGCGGATCCTAGTGGTTTTCTAATGAGGTTTCTTTGTAACAGGCGGGTACTGGCTGCTGATTTTAACGGCCTATTTATATGGGATTTTATTGGGACTGATTTTCGATTAAATGAGGGCTCTTTTTATTTTTATTCGAGTGAATTTCTTTTCAATGCAAGTTTTCGTTGTAGAATGCGGGTGATAATGATGTTCATTATATTTTTTTATGAAGGGAATTCATTTTATTGGTGTTCATTTTTGTTGCCAGCCAAATTCTATTTTATTTTAAATAGGGGTAATTTATTCTATGAAGGTGTTTTGAATATTCAGATATTTTAAAATAGGGGTATTTTTCATTTGTTGAGTTAAAGATTGGGTTAATTTTTGGGTTAAATTATATTCATTAGAAATCGGTTCTAAATTAAAACTTTAATTTTATTTTTAAAGTTATTTCACTTTATGTTCTATTTTATCATATTCTTTTATTCTTTTATTATATTAATTTTTAAAGGGCTGGTCCAGAATAAAAATGAATGAAAAATAAAAATATATTGTTGATAATAAAAATTACTACTAGTATACATCGATTACAATAACCATAAAACTTTCATGCACAGAAAAGAAGATTAAATATCATTGTTCATATATAGATCCTGACGTCGTAGAAGTATTAATTTGAAGTGAAATAAATGAACCATTATCTAAGAAAAGTAAAACAGAGGACACAGACCTCAACCGATTAATCAACCATCAATGTCATTTACGTCGTAATTATCAAGTACGTCTCAACCACAATAGCCCAGAGTCTCACCGGCATCGCAAAAACCAATGGAAACAAACATTGAATTCCCACACTCAATTAAAATCAGGAGATAAACCACCATATTGACCCCATCATAACCTGAGTGCAATAGTAATCGACAACAAGAAACGGCATCTCACAGGCATTCAATTCTCGGTCTGGAACTACTAACAGAAAGAATACAGCGATCTGCACAAACCAGCAAGCAAAATCAATTACTTCTATGATTAATTTGATTTAAAGCCTTGATTTATCTTGATGTATAAATTATTGACTTGTCTGTGTATCTTTAATTATACAAATAACCAGGTTGTAGTAAATTAAAAATTAAAATCTCTATTATTGTTTCTAATATAACGTGCATTATATCGATATGTTATCAGTCTTACATATTTAATCTTTATTTTCTAGAAAGGAAAATAAAAAATTACAAACTACTTTGTCCGACATTCAGACATTTTCAAAAAACTAGCTCTCAATTCCGAATTTACGTTTTAGACACGGTTATAAGTAACAACTTTCATGCATACATGGTGTGAGGTTTAATTAAAATAATTTACAAAAACAACTTTTAAATTACGATTTAAAAGAATTTAATAAATTATAAATTTTAATATCTTTATATAAAATGTTTTAAAATTTTATAATTAAAATTTAATTTATACTTGATTTTTTAAAATAAATATTTATATATATAATCCTGATCGAGATTAAAAATAAAAGCAAAACCTCTCCATAAATTTTTTGAAAAATTTTTTGTTTCTTTATTAAAATAAATTTGAGGAAATCCTAATCATGAGTTCTTTTGATGAAAAACCAGTAACAAGTAAAGTAGCGGCTACTAACATGGCGACCACGCACATGGATGCGATCTTGAGTTGAATTGTGCCCGAAAAGTACAGACGAAGTGACTATATCGAACAGTTTATTAAAAGCTATAATCGATATTTTAATATGTGTAAAACAACCAAATCAATGAGAAATTTGGTTGTAATTGCCTTGCTCAATACGAGGCAGTTCCAGAGGAAATAAAGGAGTATGACCAAAGACTGCGAAATGCCTATGAAAAAAAGAGATTACTGGCTCGGGATTGGCTAAGAGCCCTTCTATATAGAAGAGAATCCGTTTAAGTTTTCTTTGATAGAATTGAGCAGATGGCGGATGACACTATGGGACGGAACAAAACTATTTTTCAAACGTTCAGTGATCAAACCCACTTACCAAATAATATAAATATCCAGGCAAAGGTCATTGTGCTGTCACAGCAAACAATTACTATTCCAGATCTTGAGGAAGTATTCTTCTTCGTAAGACACCACGCTCTAGAAATCACAAATTGAGATAAGCAAATTCTAAAAAGGGAGAATCAGATCCTGAAATCCAATCGCGATGATATTCCAGCAGACGAAGAATATAACCAACTCTAAGAGGGCTTAACCCTACTTGATAAAAAATAAAAGATCTTTAGTAGGTATTTTTTTTATTCGAAAGAATCTAGCTCAATCCAAAATACTAGAAAATATCAGAATCCTTGACACCAGAATGGAAAAAAATAAACATAAAAAATAACCCGTAGCCAGACATTGACAAAACTTTCTGCACTGCTAACAATCTCACCTATGACTGACTACGTCTTTACTAAATATTGTACCCATTGTTATTATCAGTGTCTTTGGTTCTGCCAATCCACTATTTTATTATGTTTAAATTATTTCTATCATTTTCAACTGCGCCTTCGGAGTCGGGCACAATTGATGTAAAAACATAGCGAGCTTCAAAACCTTCGAACATTCAAAACCAAACAAAGACAAACAGGTTAATTTGGAAAGATTTTAACCAAGAACTGGATTCAATTGCTTTATACATTGGATATTCTCTTTAATGATGATTTCATAGTTAATATATTGGGTTGGTGCATAAATTCATTAGGTTTTATTTATGGCAAGGAAAATACATCAACTTCATTGGAATTATATATTTAAATCATTTTAGACTACCTTTCGCTTTCATCACCCTCATTGGAATGGAGTGTCTGAGATAAAAATGAACATTTCCGGCATCTACTCCATTTCTATTTTAATCAACATTTGTATTATTTCGATATTTTCGTTATATTTAGGTTTCAAATTATTATAATAAAAGTCCTCCATTAATAACTTGCTTAATACTAAAATCCAAAATCAAAAATAAATTTCTTTATTCAATTTTACTTATTCTTTATGATAATTAACTTCAAATTAATTTTATAAGTTGGTTTTGTATTTTGTTATTTAGATTTTATAGAATCAATAAATAATTTTATATTTTCTCGTTTTCTAATATTTTCCATTGTTTTTCCAAGAAACTATTATTCATTAATTCCTAAATATCTTTTTCAAAATCTCTTCTTCCTTTATTTTTTAGATTTGTGTTTGATTGAAATTTTTGTAACCATGGTTTTTGTGCAAATAGTAGTATTCTATTAACTCTTTAATTTCATCATCATTTCTAAATAGAATTGTAGATTTCTATAGTGAAAAACATGATTATTTGTATCTGTTTGGTCACTGATTAATAATTCTGATAATGAAATCTTTTCTTTTTTAATTTGTTCCTTTTGTTTTTCACTATACATTTCAAAATCTACTGTAAAATCCCGAGTATAAGCTGCAGCTAATAGGTACATAACGGCAACATTTTTGAATTGGAGCTAATATGATGTGCAACTTATACAACTAAAAAACAATTCAAATCGAAGATAAGATTATTTATTTCAATTTTCAACATCACACTCCTCAAAACC
>JBBMOY010748870.1:0-11340 GCA_037951405.1 Platydemus manokwari | reverse complement strand
TAATAATAATAATAATAATAATAATAATAGTAGTTATCATCATCATCATCATCATCATCATAATTATAATAATAATCATAGTAATAATATATTAATAATAATAAAAAAATTTTCAATTAATTTCGTTAACGATAGTCATACATCAACAATTGTGTTCAATCTTTTATATTGAATATACCATTAAGTAACATTATGTTCAGAGAAATATTTGAGTTTCCTTGAACTGCTTCTAGACGATCAAAAAGGGTTCCCTGAATAAATTAATTGTTAAGATAAATATGGACTGATTAAATTTAGTATTATATGATAACTTGTTGAATAAGTCGGCTGTTTTGTATTTTTAAATAATTCTGATGGTCTACGATTTTTTAAATTCTAAATATTTAATCTCAAATATATAAATTAAAGATTTCATTGTGCACCCCATACATCGTTTAATAGCAACACTTCACTAACATTACAAAGTCATTCAATATGAAGATCACATAATGATAGTTATAAATTAGATACCATTTAACCCCATAGTTCAAGATGAGTAGGGACATGTGTTGTGAAACATTTTTAAAATTTTATTCAAAGTCATCTTGAAATATCTTATAACATGTGAGGCAATGTTTGATTGATAAATTCACTACAAGCTGATTTTGTCAATGATATGTAATAGAATTACAGAATAAATAATGATATGATCGTTTTAGATTATTGAGCGTTCTTACAATTGTTTTATAAGAACAGTTTCACATAGATAAACACGCTAGAAGTTTGACAACTCGTAACCATTTAAAAGAAACATTTCTAAATAAAGAGGTTTGATAAAAACCTGATTTAAATAAAGCTTCTATAATTCTGTAAGGTTTTCTAGAAAATGGTGTTAGAGGTTTATCTTGAATATACAGATAAGTTTAAAGAACAAACAATAGAAAGTAAATTTTGAAATGTTTAGCAACACTCAAAGAAAAACAAATTAAAAGAAACAATATCTCTATCTGAATGATTAATTTGTGACCAAACAGCTAAAACTAATTGTGTTAATCACTATAGAAATTCACAATTCTATTTAAAAATGGGAATGAATTTAAAAAGGGTAAATCGAATAATATTGTGTTTTCAAAAAGAATCACTGAAAGAATACATTCGATCAAACTCAAATTTGATAACTGGAAGACCAAGTGATTTTGAAAAAGATATCTGGAAACTAATGAACAATGCTTTCTTTGGTGAAACTATGGAAAATATTAGAAAACGTGAATATATAAAATTATTTACTGATCCACTTAAAGCAAGAAAACAAAATACAAAACCAACTTATAAAAGATTCACGAATTCAGTAATGATTTATTTGCAATACATTATCATAAGGAGCAAATTAAATAAGCTAATTTATTAAGGATTTTCTATTTTAGAATTAAGCAAATTATTAATGTACGAATTTTATTATAATATTTTAGAACATAAATATGAAGAAAATATTGAAATGTTACACTTGGCTACAGGTTCATACGTATTAAATATTAAAATCGAGAATATTTATGAAGATTTAAATAATGATGAGGAATTAATGAATGAATTTGATTTCTCAGATTATATTAAATATCTTCCATTGTATAATATAATAAATAAGAAAAGTACCAGGGAAATTGAAAGATGAATTAAATGGAAAAATTTTAACTAAATAGACAGCGATAAGATCAAAATGTTAAATAATGGAATTAAATAGGCTGGAATTAATGAAAAATATGAAAATGGACTTAGTTAAAGATTGCCTGTTTAATAACAAAGATAATTATCAAAATGTTATGAGAATAAGTTTAAGCGATTAACGAGAAATCCGATGTCGGACGGAAAATTAATAATGATACAGAGAAAAAGATTAATTACTTATTAATAACTGTTATTATTAGTATAGGATTTAAAATTTACGTGATGTTAATTAATGAATGATAATCAAACGCAAGAATTTAACTCTTACTACTTTCGTCCGCTGGGACACCGACGTTGAAAATATAACGATTAGTTTTCGATGCAATTCCTCAAATCTCAGATCGGACGTCCTTCCGATTACTATAACGATATAACAAACGGAGAATAATTTATGATAAGGTACACTCGGAAATGCTTCACCTTCAGTTTTCTTCGGCACCTTCTGGATCCGCTTCTCTTTAATGTGATCACCGTCTTCGGTAAGATAATAGTAACAATAAATACTCGCGTTGACTATCTTCGTAATAACTGCTGATTATAATGTAGTTTATTTTTGAACTCTGAATGTCGCTTGTCAGTGATTAGTTGGTGGGTGGTGGTACTACGATCAGCGCCGTTATTTATATTCGCTGATCGCGTCCACCCACCTGTACGGCTCTTCATGCCGATCATTTTTGATGAACTTTTCACACGTTTCGTACCTTTATTTTGTTTATTATTACCCTTTTACCTAGCTTTTATTATTTATTATTATTATTATTTATTATAATCAACTCCATGTTAATTATTATTTATTCAACCTTTTTTTATCCTTAATTAATTTTATTATTTATTTGTTTTTATCTTTTCTCTGCATCCTTACTATTCACCAGATTTTTTACATAAACAAAAATAAAACCGATTAAATAATATTGAATAATAAAATACCCGTAATACAGTAATAAAAGCGTTACAAACAATATTAAAACACACAACAATCTACTAAGAGCAAAAGATCAAATCAACTTTATTGTTATAATCAACTCCGTTTTATTGTTTATTTTGGAGAATATACTGTTGACGGAGATTGTATTGTTGACTGTTATTGACGGCTTGCAGCAGATCAGTCCACACTTCAGGAAATATTTTAAGGTGTATATTTAGTGGTTTATAGAGGGCTTTTAGGTATCACCTTTATGGGGATTTATTGTAGGGCATGAAATCTAAACGGAGTTTATTTATAGGGAGTTTACGAAGCTTTTATATAGTTTTGGAATTTAGGTTTTTTATATAGTTTTATGGTTTAGGGAGTTTTTATATGGGTTTTTTTAAATTTTTTATGTAGCGGTGCTATCCCAACATTTTGAATATCTCAATCGATCGATACACCAAGGTAGTTTACAGTATTTTCAGATTTTGTTCCCTTCAAAGAATTTTTCATATTACCAGAAATACTTTTTCTACATCTATGCTGTAAATCTTTATGACATTTTCGATTTTGATAATTAAATCGTTTGTTACGAAGACATGTTTAACATTGATTTTTATTTTTATAAAATTCTTTATTATTTTTGACACACAAACAATATGAACATTCTGGATATAAATTTTCTTCCATTTTATTTCATTTTTTTTTAACTCCTTACGAAATTTTTCTTTTAATTCATTTTTATGATCCTTCTTTACTTTTTGTTTTATTTTATTTTCTCATTTTAAATTATTTTCTTTAATCTTCAAAATTTCTTCACCTAAATCTTTAATAATATCTTTAGCTTTAATAATAATCTCTTAATAATTTCTTCATCAGATAATATATTGTTCTCCAAAGCTTATAGTTGGAATAAATATAATTTGTCGATACCAGGTTTAATAGTTTTAATAACTTCTCTATAAATATTTGTCTTTTTACTAATTAATTCAATATGAAATACTCTTCCAATACCAGATTCTATTAGTGTAAATAAACCAACTCCTATTTCACGATATAAAGTAATATTAAGTAAAATATCACTAACCGAAAGAGTTGGTAAAATATTTGCTAATAAACCAAAAATTCCATTAGATGTAAAAAAATACTTTAGACCATCATAAACTTTTGTCCATTTATTTTTAAACTAATTATAATGACTTAATAATTCTTTTAAAACTCTTACATTATTCATAAAATTGTTAATTCTTAGATTTTTAATGTTCACCCTTGATGTATCATTTCCAAAAACCAGATAAGATGGACTCATCTTCTGAGAGTCTAGTGGAGCACTCAGATTATTAAGAGTTAGATAAGGTTTTTGATCTTCCATTTTATTTGATTAGATGAGCCTTAATTATGAAAGTCGTATAAGTCGTTTCAACCTTTCAAAACCAAATTTCCATTTAAAAATGGTAATAAATTTCACAATCATACTAAATGCTGATTTACTGGCGCTAATTAATTGTCAAAATATTTCATTCCATAATACACAAATATTTTTTAATTCTTTAACATGCAAATCCCTTAATATCTCCAAACAAGAAATATATGACTTATACCACTTTCGCAATGAAGGGCACAAATATTAAATTTAATAATACAGCATGTCGTGAGAGTTTTCTTAAAATAAATTAATGATTTCATTTTTTCTTCTTCTAACATATAACTATCAATCATTTTAAAATCCTAGAGATTACCCTTTGAATGCCTATAATGAAATATATTACCAATTATTAATTATCTAATTCTTTGAGTAATTTATCATTTAAACAAATAGAATACTTTCCAATTGAATTTTAATTATTAAATTCATAAATTAATAATCTAGGTTTTGTAGTCATTAAATACCAATTCTTTCTCAAATAAGGAAAATAACGTTTATCAATACATATATTCCCTATTTCATGATTATTATCCAAGAAAACAGTTCCATCGTTTGTTCCAATACAACTTCCTTTTCCATTAACATATTGAATAAGAAATACAAAACGAAAAACCTCAAATAAAAATCGGCCATCCTCTCGAAAAACTCGGATTTATAAGTAAAATTATGCCCAACACCTATATTATTTTGGTTTTATCGTGAAGTATATCAAACACTTTCATTTTCATCAATTTTATTTATTTCAATATTTTATCCTTTATATAATTCTAGCAAAAGACATCATCACACTTAAACACTCATAGAATTTAAAAAATTTCCACATTTAAACATTAATAACAGACTAATATTCTACCATTTATAAATTAATAAAAATCCAGATCATCACGACAAATAATTATTTTCTTATTAAGAAATTTTATTTATACATCAACATTTTGGATGACATTTTTAGGGTCAGATCAAATAAATGTTAGAAATTGAAAACGTTATAATTATATTATCATCAGGCATTATTGACAGTTCGAATGATAAACTCCATGGGTTATGATTGAAAAATACGGCAAATTAGTGAAATCTAAATATTTATGATTTTTCTATCTCCAGGATGTTGAAATGAAATTTTCAACTTTGTACTTGATAATATTGTGCCTCAAATAACATTGATGAGATTCAGTTAGGGTTTTACGTTGTCTAATCTAAGTCAAAGTATCATTTTCCTACTGCTAATTCAATGAGAGATACCTTCAGAAAACTTTTCCGAGAGATATATCTTCGATGTAGATTAATAAAAATACTTTTTATTTCATGGACTTATATAACTTTCCAATACAGTTATGATGAGTAAAAACATAAGTCGGTAAATGATGGAAATCTTATTTTATATTTCCTTGTTTCTCTTGTCCAATATTTAATTTGGACTAAATTCTATGCACGTTTTTCATTACAAATCATTACACGATTAGTGATTGCTCCATCCAATTGTATTCAGTCTTCACTGGTAACAGACATTGTGAAATAATAACGATTTATTCTGCAAGTTTGAAGTCACTCTTTATACATTTATTGTCAAGGAAGTGGGTTTAAAATTTCAATATTATCGAAGACCTGTATTTCTTTATGACGGAATATGAAAATACTTTCGGAATTGTTGAATTGTTCTAAACACAAGAAGATACCAACAGTAATTTGTGATAAAACTAAACTATAAATATTAGCCTAATTATTTAACACATCCACAAATACATTGAAAATACATTTTAAAAATAAACATAATAATAAATTATTATTAATTCAAAACAACAACAAAGTTCATTTTCAGTGTTAATCGATATTTAATCAGATCACATTACAATCAATTTACTCGGAGTGCAGCATCAATTCTAATAACTTCACCATTCAACATTGGATTTTCAATAATGCTTTGTACTAAATGAGCGAATTCATCTGGATGTCCAGCGCGCTTCGGAAATGGAACGGTTGCGAGCAATGCATTTAAAAAATCTTTTGAACAATCTTTAACCATTGAAGTGACGAAAGACCCTAGTGTTCGTTTTGTAAATATTTTTATAAATCAATACATTGCTTACCAGGAGCAATTGCCATTACTCTCACACCTATTCCAGCCAAATCTCTAGCCAATGGTAATGTCATACCAGCAATAGCTGCTTTGCTAGCTGAATAGGCAACGTTTTCTTTACATCCATCATATGCGGCAACACTGGACGTGTTTATTATAACCCCTCTCTGATTATTTTCATTTGGCTCATTCTTTTGAAAAAGCAAGCAACACAGTCTTATCATATTAAACGTACCAGTTACGTTAACCTAAATGCATAATCATATTATATTAATGCCACAATGATTTATACTTTTAAAATTCGTTCAAACACATCTAAAGAATGAGGGGTTTGATTTTCCATATTATATGTAACCTTAAATATAAGAATACCAGCACAATTTACCAGGATGTCGAGTTTCTTAGCTGTATTTTCGATTACTTCTACTGCTTTCTTAACATCGATCTCACTTGATACCTTTGTAGAATATTAAAATTAAAGATTTATGTAACTTCTTACGTCGGCTTTGATAAAATAGCAATTATTTGGTAATTCATTCGGTTCGTTTAAGTCAATAATGGCTACAATGCATCCCAATTTCGATAATCTAATCCATATGATCAAAATGAAAATCTCGAAAATATTAATTAAAATGACCTGATAGCAGTTGCATAACCTAAACCAGATGAACCACCTGTCACTGCTGCAGATAATCCCTGTAAATTATCGATTTTAAAATAATTAATTTATTATAAATTCATACATTTAATGAGGATAAAACTTTGGATGAAGCCATTAATTTGAAGTTGGTTTTTTGAATTAGAATTGGACGTACTTGTTCAATTAATATTTGGTTTATTGTTATTAAATATACAACATATTTGAAAACTAACGAATTCAATACACAAATAATTACGGAATCCAATAATAAATCAGTTATAAAAATCAATAAAATAAGTTTTGCGCGTGTGCATTTGAAAATAATGTTGACATAAATTTATTCGAAATCCTTAATAGTGAGATAAATCAATTGAAATCATTGGTTGTGTTTTTATTTTTATTAGCAAAGATAGATAATTCGTTATCATTTGAATCGTGAGAAAGAAAAATTTTTTCTCCACAGCTAAGCGAGACGTAAGATGGAAACGAATACAAATCTTCATGCAGATTAAAGCTTTGATTTTTTAATTTTATAAAGTTAATACTTGAGGTTGGAAACGAAATCGAAACTATGATATTTTATTATTGTTTGAAGACCAAAATTGAAAATATTTTCTAATTAATTGTTTCGACAAACAAGCCGGATGTTTATCCAACGGATGTTTAAGAGAGGATACCAAACATTATTATTTTTACATGAAGAATAACATTTTAAGAAATTTTGAAGATTTCATAGTTAAAGAGACAATTTTTATTTTTAACTATGGTAAATGAGTCTTCGCGTTATTATTAATGATCTGCCCAATATTAATGTTAGTAGAAACTAATTCAAAAAACTGTAAAGATTCCTTTAAGACAAAGAAACTAAGAATTAGTTCTGAAATAAAAGCATGTGCGAAACTAAGATATATAATGAGTGAGTCTGTTTTAGAGAAAAGTACAGAAAACGATGAAAGTGAATCTAATGGTAAGCTGTATAAAATTTCGGGACAAATATTAAATAGACCTCTGATAATGAAATAAAATTCTGCCTAGATAAATAAATGGGAAGATTTTTATGGTGAAATAGATAATTAAATGAGTTTTTAAGCTCAATTACTTCGAAGGGAATAACACAAATAAGTAAGATAGCCATCCAGTAAAAACGAAAAAATATCCTGCAGGTCTAATATCACCCACTTTGAAAGACACAATATAATATTGAACTTTCTTATGAGAAATTTAGTAGAATTGGAAAAAAAGTAAAATAATACATAAATCAAATAAAGTGTTCTTTAAATAACTCTCTTTCTCTTTCTTCTTTTTCTTCCCGTGGCCATTGAACGGGATTGAAAAGGATTTTGATTACTTACTATTTGCATTCACTGAAAAGTTTATTCTCAAATACGTAATGCATGTATGTTATGAAAGATTTAAAATGAAATATGTGAGGATATCGATTAGGTTGAAAGACTTTGAGAACAAATCAGTAATTCCTAATTCAGAAGCAAGATTAGGAATGCTGGCATTTATGTCAAAAACGGTCGAGATCATTGAGCAAGGTTGTAAAATAACATGAATTTTATTTTAATTTCTATATCATCTTTCGATATCATATTCAATGTTTTATCCTTTCCAAGAAGAAAGTCGAAAAGAATTTATCCGATAATGATCTCATCGGACTCAGTTTTTCATCTTAGGCATTTTCAGTTGTGTTAGGAAAATATATTGACGATATTAACGGACGTTGATTACACAATAGTATATATTGAAAATATAATTAATTATTTTTAAAAAAATAATAAACAGAATAATGTGTAAAAGTGGTGGTCAAGGAATCGATGATAGGAAATCTGAAAATAAGAGCCTTAAAATTCATAAGATGTATACATCGGACATGCGATTTAAAAATAATTTACAGAAAATTTATAAATTATTTCTCACATATTGTGCATTGTATCAACACCCTGTTAAAGAAAAAAGACAACATTTTGAGGAAAAGCAAATGACCAACAAGAATTTTGTCATACATAAATTTTTAAGCAAATTGAATTACCAAGATCAATATTGTAGGTAGGTGTGAGGCAGAATTGTTATTTGAACAAATATATAAGAAAATCGAAGTATCCAGTCACTTTTCAGAGTTGTGTTGATCTAGATATTTTAAAAATCGAAAATTCAAACCAAATTTCACAGTCCTCTACAAGGCACATGTACGAAATCAGTGAAAATCGGCCAACAGCAAATACATAAAATCTTAAAAACTTTGTATTGCGGAATTAAAATGAATTTTCGTGGATTACTTAATATCAAAATTTATTAAAATTTTCATTAGAATTTATTTTTAATGTAAAACATAAAACTCCTAAATTATATCATCAAAACAACAAGCGGAATTCAAAGTCGATTGAAAATATATGCCATTGTATTGAAACTGTCATCAAATCAAAATTGTTGACTCCATAACTTTGATCAGATAACAAATTTGCTTTTTGATCGAATTTTGTAGCAGCCATCCTTCAGCATCTTCCACTGTTCTTATATGTTTTTATCGTAAATTTTTGGGTTATTATCAATTCACAAATTAGTACGAGTGATTTACAGTGCTATGTTGATAACCGAGATTTTATAGACGACTGTACAAACTCCAGTAATCATTGTATGTGATGGACCAAGGTTTGACCCACCTACGATTAAACTAAAACTATAAATAAAAGATTTCTGTTTATGGTATTATTATTGTTTCAAAAGTTCTTGCGTTTCAGTTGAGGACTGGAAATAATTAGCAATTCCTTTTATTGTATCTTTCTATCAATTCAGTGACCTAAAATTACAGGTCTTTGATATTCGTGATTATATTTGGTCTCTTTAATACAGATATCATCAACCACGACCATATTTCTGCCTCCAATTATTTATCTTTGCCACCTTGTTTCTTCATCTGCGTGAAATCTCCAAATGTTGCCCTTCAATAAATTATATTAGTTCTAATTTTTAATTCTATTTTATTAAAAGTATTAAAAGTTAGTGACCGTTGATTTGATTACGAAAAACATTTTATAACGCACTTATTGTGTGACTCACAGCACCACAAATAGCTTGTATTTAGAATTTCGAATAGGGACAGCACCGAATCTTTGAACCAAATCTCATTTCAACTTCCCTAACTTGAATTTGTGACATTTCTAACTGCATTTGGTGAAATCTTCAAAACATTGCCACACCGTCAGGTATCTGTGTATCGTTCTATTTGCTTCTAAAGGCAAAAAGGGCTCCCAGAAAATTTAAGAAATTGCATTTTAACATACTTTAACCCGCTTCTCAAATAACTAATTTTAGAAGATTTTAAAACTTTGTATTTCATTTTAAACAACTAAAATTCTTCTTATGTACTCAAATAAAAAATTAAAAAATTTTATAAATGATTTATTTAAACTAGTAAAAAGGTAACTCGTTTGCATCAACTTTTTGTTCTATTTCAAAAATTACACTGTTTGTTTTTCAATATTAAAACAAATTTCATTTATTTTCATCTAACTTTCTTCTCCCATTTTTATGAGTTGCTTTCTAACCACTCAATTCTTCGAGGTTTTAGATGTCTCTGGAAATGTAGAAGACTTAAAAATTTCAAAATTCTGTGAGGACCTTCGTAAAGGATCTCAAAAACAACGGGAGAGGGAAGTTAGATAAAAAAATGAGATTTGTTGAATTGAACTTTGATACGTTGCATTGACCATGAATTCTATTCGCGGTATTAATTTATCTCAAGCCTCTTTCTGTGATGCCATCGTTGTTACCACCATGTCTCGGACCGTCTCAATCATCCTTTTGGCATAGCCATTTGCCTGATGTGGTATGGGAAAGTAAATTCTTGTTTATTGTTGCCAATACTTTCATTTCCCTTCCTTCGAAGACTCTACCCCGATCAATGAGCATTGATTTTAGGGTACCATACCTATAGATCCATTTATCGATGATAGCCTTCAAATAAGTGGCACCAAGCTTACTAACTTACTGAATCTGTCGACAATAACCAACAGATATTTGGTTTAAGTCATAAGTTCCCCAAAGTGCAAAAAATCAACAGCGATCTTATCCAGCGGACCAAACTCTTCCCTGGGAATCAAAATCTCTGTAGTCCATCCAGTGTATACCTTACTTTTAACATAAATATCACAATTATATACTTCATGTTCGATGCTTTGAGACATATTTGGCTAGAAGTAAATATTTTGAATCTAATCTAGTTCAATTTTCTAATGCCAAAAGTACATTTATCAGGATTGATGATTTAATTAATCTCAATACCTTTTCAAGTTTCCCACTGTGTTCCTCTTTCGTTCTTCCATACACTAAAATATCGTGCAAATAAACAAGAACCCCTTTGTAAATCAAGTCTTTGAATATAGTATTCATCACCTTCTGAAACGTTGCTGGCGCGGTACATAATACAAAAGGTAGTCTGTTCAAACAGATCTGCCCAGTTCTAGTACTGAAAGCCGTTTTCATTTTAGAATCTTCCTCAAGTTCAACCTGATAATATGCTTGGCCTAAATCTATCGTGGAGAAAACTGTCGCTCCATACACTGAGTCCAATAACGTTTGAATGT
>JBBMOY010747759.1:0-11341 GCA_037951405.1 Platydemus manokwari | reverse complement strand
AATAGATAGTATTTACTGAGATATATGGATGTTTTCAAAAAATAAAATAACTTTTCTTAGGAGCTTGGTCATTGTGTGACAATTTTGAATAAGCCTATAAATTGTAATAAATTTTAGTGAGCGTACCTATTGCCTATTGGAGTCAGATAAGTAATTGAGTTTTTGTATTCTACAACATTTAAACCCAACAGATTTAATAATTTATTATGACTTGAAATGGTCAGTCTTTGCGCATTTGTCGTTATGTAAGTAGATATGATAGTAAATTGAAATAATCAATTCATATTGCTTCTAATTGGAGGCAAGTATATTAAATTTTTCATTTTGTTATAAAATTATTTCTTCAATTTTCATTCAAGCCCTGTTGGCATGAATTGATATACCGTAAAATTTCGAGTATATATTATAGGTCATGTGATATTTTCAGATTCAGCTAATATGACATGTATCATAAACAAATAAAAGCTTTTCTTAATTTCCCGCATGCTAAAACAAAAACAATAAATAACTAACGATGAACTTATTTATTTACCTCGGTGTTTTCGATATCACAGTTTTGAGTTCTTCAATTATTACGTGACAAAATATCCACCAAATCAACGATAATGTTTCTAAACTAGACCACTTTAAAATTTCTAATGTTTAGATAATAGTTCTTTGCCTTTAAGTAGGATCGAACAGCGAGAATTTCATGAAATTATTTTATATTTCATGAATCGTACCAGATAATATCACAAATCTAAGATCGTTATTAAAAAATTTCTAAGCTCTCTTTTTGATTAGATAAAGGATTTTTCTGGTTATAGATTTGTATCTCGAATTGGCTAATGTGGATGTCTTTTATGATGAGGAATTTTGCTGCGATGTACACACCCAATATACATGCACCACATATAGGCAGTTATGTAATCAACGAAAAGGAGCAAAATCAATAACAATCCGTGTGTCCTTTCCTTAAAAGAATAAAGTAAATTTTTTTAAATAAATTTTTTAAAACACAAAAAATTAAAATATATTTAATAATAACAACGATTTTGCATATTCTGGTATAAAACATCGAATATTGGCTCTATTTCGGTGATAGATGGTCTCAGTACTAATTCCAGAACTCTAAAATTCGATCAATATTTTGTCTTAAAATAAGTCAGTGTCGAAAAGTAAGTTTCTAGCTATCCCAAAGCTATTTTTTTCGCGCCCCCTTTTGAAGAATACTGCTTCAATGTATGAGTATCTCTATTATCAATGTTTATGAATAAATATTTACAGATAAATTCCGAAATATTATGATAACTAGAAATTACAAAACATCAAAGGTTGAAGAAATTTATCTCGATGAAAATGGAGCCAATGCACTCTTTTGTTATTAATTTTCTAATTACAACCTGTTCTGTAAATTTAGACATGAATTTTCTCATTTATTATTCTTTTTTTCGATAAAAATTCATAAACCAATATTAAAACAAAAATTAATGAATCTCTCAAACTAACTAAATTATGAACAAACATTGTGGATTATCTTAAATATTTGTGTTATACATTCTTATTAGTTTTAACAATTTTTAATTTTTGCATTTAGGAAAATTTTTACCAAAAATTTATCATCTTAAAAACAATTTTGAAATTCCGAATTTCTGACTAATTTTGTTTTTCAATTTTCTCATAGAATAATCGATAAGTTCGTTCTGTATCAATATTTGAATGAAAAAATTATTATTTTTCTGATGATTTTATTTAAATTGCGATTTTCGTCATTCTGAATAATATGGATCTATCCCACCCTTCAGAAATTTTTTCAACATTTGTTTTTGATTTCCTCAGAGGAATGACTTAACGATGTTTTGTATTGCGACATTTTTCATTAAAAAAGTCTGGCGAGATTTCTGCAAATATCATCATAAACACTAAGATTTTTCTTGGAATTTTACTTTGAACAGGGAAAGTTTTTTCTTGAATATTGATACAATATATTTTTTCCAGAATAATCATTTTTATTCTCTTTTCATAAAGTAAATCATTTTAATTTTCGCTTCCAAATTAAAGCTGTACTGAATTAATTAAAGAACTTTTCCTTAAGTATATATGATAAAGGAATGAAAGAAGTTTTCGTGTCTGTTATGCTTAATTATTTTATTAGAATTCCTAGTTAAGACACGAACATAGTTTACATGTTGGTGAGTATGTGAGACCTCCGGAATTAACCACTAAAGATACCATATAATATATAAAGCCAATAGAATTATTATCATTAATTGAGTTTATGTTTTAAAATGAACGACCGATATTTATATTCTTGATGCCGATTTTCTTATTGAGCAATTTTCGATTTCAATATTTGTCAAACACTTATTAATGTGAGAACATTTTGGTAAAATCTGAAAAACCATTGAAAACGATAATTAATTTTCCATTCTGTATTTTCTCGGATGAACTCTGACTTCAATGAAACCATGGTGATGGGATTTTACTTGAGTTGTTGATCATAAATCATTTTAATGCAATAATGGTCTCACCAATAATCTGATTCCTTTCAAAATATAGGTTGCTTGTATAAAAACGACTGAAAACAAATAAGCTTTATCAATACATTGATGATCAATAATAGATATAGGTTAACTATAAAATAGAATAAATAAATTCATTTGATACTGATTCTGAAACCTCACATGCCACGAAGAATGAGAGACAAAAATACAAATGATCGGAACGTTAGGTAATTTTATTTGTCGACGGATGAACATAATTTGCTTACGCAAATATACTGGATTTTTATCTGCCACTGTTCAAGGTTGAATCTCTCCTTGTTTCTTTATTATTACATTTTATCTTTTAAACAATCAAAGTGTTACATATTTCACGCATTAGATAATTTAATTCCAATCTTTATTAATGATGAAAGAATTACTATTAATAGATTTAAGATGTCTTTAAAGATGATCTAAATTTAGTAACTGTAGCATCATGGATAAAGTAAATAATTAGAATTCTAAAAATATAATTTTTCAATAATATGTCATGTTAATATGTTAGGAGTATATGATAATTATTTATATATATTCATAATATATACAAACCTGTGTATTCATAGGATTTGTGATACCAATCTGTATTTTAAAAATTACTCAGATAGTCTGTGAAACAACCGTTGCACAGAAGGGTAAAGTCACAAAAATTCGGTAATTTTTTTATTTCTTATTTGAGTTTTAATATTATTTCATTATTAGTCTTCATCGAATACTGGTTCTATTTACTTTAACTTATTTAAATTAAACACATTTTAGTTATTGGATAAAATTAAGAAAAATTGTCTCTCAATAACATTTTGATTTTGTTGAATGTATTGCAAAAGAACTCATATAGTTTATTTAATTATACTCGGTTAAAAAATTTTAAATTTTTGATTCCAGAATCAAAATTAAAGAATTAAAAAAATTAGTTATTTAAATAGTTATAGTTAAAGTTAAAGTTAAAAAGTGGTTCTAAAACAAAATTTTAAATCTACCAAGTATATTGCAAAAATCTATATATAGTTTATTTAATTATATTCTTTAAAAAAATTTTGAATTTTTTATTTATTTAATTAAGAAGAAATTTAGTTGTGTGGAATCAAATATTAAATACACCAGAGCTTCATAATTTCCAAAAAATTGATTATCTGCAAAAAAGGTCACAGTAGATCAAATTGCAATTTATCGAAAATTAACGAGGGTCCCTTTTTTAACATTAAAAACAAACCGAAAGATACTCTAAATGTTTACAGTTTTTTTATAAAAATAAATAATATTAGTTTATTAACCATGTCAGGAGTTAACTAACTCGATTTATAATTAAAAAATTTAAATTTAAAAACTCAAAAAACCATAAAGAAGATATGTAATTAGAATTGGAACTTCGTTTACAATTCTATTTAGTTCCTCTTCGACATCATAAATTGTGAGATATTAACAAATAAATAATCTTTCACAAAATGATAAAAGACGCCAAACGTGAAACTAAATATCAAAAACTTTATACTTTTATAAAATTTAATGGTTTCTTCTTTTCTCTTTTCTAAAGTCAAGGTGTGACTTTCCTAGTGGAAAACCGTGTAATTTAAATATAAAAATTAATAGCTGAAGAATTAATTGATGATGAATGGAGTCGGATTGGAGGTTTCTTTGGAGGTCATATAAATGCCTCCCATATTTTGGTTATCAACGTAGCACAGTGACAGGTTCTAATTGCTTTGTGGGTAGGGATAATCGAGAATTTATACTCAAAACATTGAGTCCATATAAAATTGTGATTTTTGTTTTTTGATATAATTTAGCTGTTTCATTCTTTTCCACTAAAAATTTTAAGTCGAAATTTGATAAAACAATATCATTATAAATAAATTTTAAAATATAAGAATACACGAAAAACCTTTGCATTAAAATGAGCTCAAATGAAACTTTTTCTTAATTTAACATATTCTAATCATTAAATACCTTTGGAATTTTATCACCATTTGAATAACTTATTTTATACGTAAATAAGTTAGTTTTTTTATAAATTCTTTAAAATAAATGTTAGATCAAAGTATTTCAATTTCATAAAAGAATTCCGTATTTGTGGAAAATAGTATAAAATTTGTTATGATTAAAGAATTCATTAAAAACTCATTAATTTATCGAGAAAGCACTTGAGCTTCGGGGTCATTGAGCCGCTGTTTTGAATATAGTCAATACTGTTAAATGTGACATAAAAGCTTGGGATGAAGTCATCTACGAAGATTGGATAAATTATAATGTCGGCTAATAAAATTAATCGTAATTAAATTAAAAAGGTCACCGGAAAAAATAATCAAAATCTTCGCATTTTTTCATTGGGAAAAAACATGACGATATGATTGCGATATTGCTCATTGTCAGTGTGGATTCAATAATAATTGGATATTATCTGACGTTTCCGCATCATAGAATTTTTCAATTAAATTACCAAAGTTGTGGGCAAAAATATTCTATGTTAGACGAAAATCGTTTCAGAAATTTAATAAAAATACTAATTATAAATTCAGAGTTTCCCAGATTGGGAAAAGATAAAAAGAGATTTGAAATTGTAATTATTTTTCGATAACCGAAATCTTTGAGACAATTTTTTTTTTATTATTTTTTTTTCATAAAATATTATAATATTTGTTGATGTTTCTTTCTTTGAATACAACTGGGAGATATTTACATACTTCTGATCAAGATTTTCGATTTATTCAACTCAATCATAAATTATTCTGTGTTAAAGTCGAAGAAAAATTAATAATAGAAATGATAATTATAATCAGATATATTTTGTAAAATAATGTTCGGATTTTTTGAATGCTTCAATCACATTACTGGTCACAGGTATTGAATAATTCACCCACCACCGTTTCATTAAACTTCAACATGGTTAACCACTCAGTCTTGGATTTTGATTCCATTTTAGTATATTTATAATAATCTAACTTAACACAAAACAACGAATCGAGTCCACCAGTATGAATTACTTTTAATTTCACTTTCTCTCATTTCAAGAATAAATCAAGATTGATAACGCTACTTCAAAATACAAATATCACAGTTTATAAGATGGAAAATATCTTATGTTTACAAACCCCGAGAATAGAAACATTGATTAGTTTTATAGCATAAAAGATGATTCTATATTACACGGAATCAGATATTGGCTTAGCAGATAAACCTTTATTAGAGTTGAAACAATAATTAAGGAGAACTCATCTGATTTTTAGATATTCATTTTAATTTTAAATTAAATTAGATTAATTAATTCTTTATC
Source organism: Platydemus manokwari (assembly GCA_037951405.1). Taxonomy (NCBI): domain Eukaryota; kingdom Metazoa; phylum Platyhelminthes; order Tricladida; family Geoplanidae; genus Platydemus; species Platydemus manokwari. The sequence goes on along the minus strand of JBBMOY010747759.1, from coordinate 5,551 downwards.
TTATACCATTGTTACACATGCTGTCTTGTTTATCGTGAGATATTTTAAATAAATTAAATTTTCAATTTTAATTTTATATCAAATCATATTTATATAAAATTAAAATTATTTTGTTTAAATATTTGTATTAACATAGATTTTTGTTGTCTTGACTTTTCAGTTTGTTTCTAATGTATGGGTTTTAAAATAGTAACGGCTAACATGGCGACTACGCATCTGGATTCGATTCTGAAAAGATGAACGACTGAAAATAATAGAAAGGAAAGAGGAAAATACTGAGACTAAATTGAGAATCTAATATATAGGAAGATATGAAGAAGTTGTAGAAGAGATTAAAAGTGGATATAAAAGAAGATATAAAGAAAATATAAGAGAAGATATCAAATGAAGAGATAATGGATATGTAAAACAAGATATTAAAAGATAGACTGATTAGAGTTTTCGTGTAATGAAAGATGTAGAGTATTCGATACAGAGACAATTAACAAAATCGAAGATTTTAAAGAAAGGGGGGTGGGAGATATTTTGCTATGAATTGAATTTTTAATTAAAATCTAATTCTAATTTATATGAAATCATATTTATATAAAATTAAATTTATTTGTTTTAATAGGTATTTGGTGTCTTGATTTTTCAGTTGGTTTTTCAAATAGTATCGGTTCGATATTGTCTATAAAATATATTCATCAATTGAATTATATATGAACGATTTTTACCACAAATTGTTTTCATTTTCATTGCCCCTACTTTTAGTTTTGAGGTTTTTAAATCGTGTCATGTTAACTGATTCCGCTTATAAATTGGGTTGCCAGGTAATTTAGAATATTTAAGTAGGTTCTGTTTAAAATATACTTTTATTAGAATGTGCACGAGGATTAATTTGTCTCCCAATTGAAGTGAGTGACAAATTACAATTCTACAAGTAACTATGCAGAACTGCAAGACTGAAAGAATATTGCTCCTGATATTATAAAATAGAAATACTTATTTCAATATATTAAAGACAACAAAGCTGATTATAAACATTTCTTACTCTTTGTAATTTCTGATGAAATGACAACATGTATTGTTCTGCTTCTCCTTTTATATAATTTCGATGAATTTACTTCTACTTGCCTCATAAATTTTTAGTAAATAACTTAATCTATCGATTTATTAGATTTCATTAATGATTATTTTATTCGATAATCAATATGTGATTGCTTTATTTATTAATAATTATTAATCTTAGTTCGACCTGAAGCTAATTTATTAATCTACTCACAACCCATTTATTATTCGTTGGCTTACTTTGTTAATTATTTATTATTGGCTATTTATTTACACACCAGCTTATCTGGTAATTCAATTTATTGTTTGCTTTCAATATATTATATAGTTGCTAACATTAAACCAAATTATTCAAACAAATAAAATTAATCATTATATAAAGATTTTTTTCTTTTTCAATGGTTTTAAATTCATACCATCCTCTTAATTTTTTGATATTCTTCTTACTCTTCTATGTAATTCTGAAATTATCTAAATATTATTTTTGCTTTCTGTATCAAATATTCTATATTTATTCTCTATACTTTCTATCTTCTATTTTCTTTTTAATTTTTTTGGCATTGACTTCTCGATTCCTAATACTTAACAACCATGTAAGCTGATACTAAAATTACATTGAGAGCAATTTTTAGAAATCAACATAAAGCTTTATTTAACTACAAACTAAATAGATCATTTATATTTTTAACATCAATATATTTTATATTTAAAATGATGATTTAAATATTTATTGATTTTAAAATAATTCTAATACTAATTGGTATTATTTTCAATTATTTTTAGAAAATATTCTTTTTTTTCTACAGGTTAATAATTGGTACTTTCTCTTTATACCTTTTAAAAAAGTAGCATTTATTAAAAACAAAATCTTTTTAAAATTTTATCTATAATAACCCAACGAATTGAAATGGGATAAAATGTAAATCCAAATGTAAATAAATGGAAGGGATGTGTTTTGAAAATCTGCCATACACAGTTACTACATAATCGTATTTGAATATTTACTTACTAATTTTTTGATTACTTCCAATTTCATACAGTAGCGCTCGTAAAGCAAATAAATTGTGTGTGATAGTTAAATAGCTATTGTCGAATCCACAATTCGCGAAAATTTTTCAAATTGGTTTCTTTTGGTAGCAATTGACGTTTGATCTGAGACGTCAATGAATGAAATTTATAAGAACGAATTGTGAGACTTTCATTCAATTTCATTGATTTTCTTTCTCGTTGATTTGACATATTATTCGAATCGATAATTATGACAATAGAGTTCATTATTGTAGTACAAACCGACCACAAAGAAACGAATAAAAAAATATTCAACGCGTTGTTGTTAATCAAAATAAGTTTTAGGAACTCGAAAAACGTCAGCTGGTATTGTTTCAAAAATTTAAGAACTTTAACCCACAAAGTATATTTAATTAAAATATTCAAACAAATTAAATTAAATATTGATTGATTTTTAAGTCCTAAAATAAATATTTTTGAAATCGAAAATGCACAAGATAACGAGAGTATTTTCGTTAGGAAGCCAACTCAATGAAATCTATAAAGAAAATATCAGATAAAAACATTGTGAAATTGCAATGCTGGAAAATTTGTGATCAAATAAAGAAAAGGTGATTTAAAATTATTTAAACAAATTATTTAAATTTTTTACCCAAAATATTTATAGCGCTGAATTTTATATAAAGTTAAATAATTAAAAATTTTAATTCAATTTCAAATGCTCACAAACATTTTAATAATAAATCAATTAAAACATCAATCAATTTTTAAAACTCTGCATTCAACGAGGATCTCGTAACGCAAGTCTCTTAACTGAATTTTTTATTGATGTCTTCGACAAAATATACCTTTGGATTCGAAATCTCGAAGCTAGATAACTCAACGATTTACACACGGTTCTCATTTGACATCGACCATTAAATCAATTCATGAAATTGTAGAACTATGCTTGTATTTATCAATATAAGGTATTAATCAATTTATTATGTGATCACTACATGTGTGTATCTGATATATTTTCTGCTCCATTTTTACTAAAATATGATTGGTTCAGTTCTATTAAAGAGTTGTTATCTAATCTAGAGGTGCTCTTTACCTTTTATGTTTTGTACATTCAATACTTCGATGTATTCTGTTATTTAATAATATATTTATTAGCAAATCAATATTTATTTATTAAATCAATGATTTGTTAATCGTTTATTAATTAATAATAATTATTAAAATATAAAATAAATCAATAATAATCATTAAAATATAAAATGAAATAAATCAATAATAAATATTAAAATAAAAAAATAAAATAAATCAATAATAAAAATCCAAAGAGCTCCCGAACAAGATGACAATTTGAATAAAATATATTTCTAAATAAAAACATAAAAAAATTCCACTTGAGATAAATTGGAAACGATTGTAAATAGGTTTGCAAATAAAATGGCACGTTTAATCATTTTGGGATTTCATCTTAATGAAAAATATTGGTGTAAAGTACACACTTGAATATATATAATTATCAGATGAATTTAATGAATCTGATGAGTTTCCGCGATAAATATTTCGAGAAAAATATTCTTTTATATGTTGAAAAAAGATATCAAGTTAATGTTCTATTGATTATTATAATATTGATCATAATATCAGGAATATTATTATTATTATTATTATAAATCGTTATTATTATATATTATTTTATTTGTTTCATAATATATCGATTTTCTATTATTAATAATTATTTGTTATTACTATTACTATTATTATTATTATTATTATTATTATTATTATTATTGTTATTATTATTACTATTATTGTTATTATTATTATTGTTATTATTATTATTGTTATTATTATTACTATTATTATTATTGTATAACAACAACGATAACAGCAATTAATAAAAGCAAAAATTGTATTATTAATAATAAAAGTAATAACAATAATAAGAACAAAAATAAGGACTCCAATGAAAATAAAAGTAATAATAATTATTTATTTCGAAATAGATACAGAAAATGAACATTGAAATCTTGTAGTATTTATCATGCATTCTCCATTATGTAGCTTGTCAACGAAAGGAAAGCGACCATACATCATCCATTCAGTCATATGAAAGATCGCGAAATTCGGTTAAGAAACCAAGATTAATATTTACAGACATCCAAAGACGAACTCTACATGCAATATTTAAAGAGACCAAGAGGCCCAGTAAGGAAATGCAAGTAATCTCAAATACTGAGTACATGCATATTAATATTTTGTTTCCCAGGCTACAATTGCGGACCAATTGGGATTAGAGGTGAGTACAATTGCAAACTTTTTCATGAATGCAAGGCGTAGATTTCATGAAAAGTGGAATTCTGAGGAAATGAAACTGTTAAATGATCAATCGCTAACATTGTCTAATCCGTGTTTGTTCGAGCAGATATCCTATGATAACTATTCACGCAAACTCGCACGAGATTATGAAACCGCTGCCCAATATCATACATATATCAATTCTTATCAAACTAATAATTATGAATTTGGAAAACCCTTTGAGTCGACAAGTAAATTTCTGATTCCTCCAGTCAACGGAATGCAGTTGGGATCATCTCAGTGGGAAAATCTTGAAAACTATTTCTCATGTTATCAAAACATTAATTTCCCTTACTCAATTGATTCCAAAAACCTCTGGTCAACAGGCAACAGAGATCAATCGGCAATGTGGTATCAAAATTGCTACCCAATAAGCAATAAATATCAAGAATGGTATTCACCTTTCTTGTTGGATGATTGTGCGTCAGCTGCATATCAATCGCATACCACCCCAAATATTGGATAAATAAAACAACGTAATTATCCAGTTCATAAAACTCAATTTATAGTCTGTATGTGTGTCATACAAGTCAGTAGTATTGATGTAGTCAGTAATTTTTAAATAAATATTCCTATATATTAAAACTATACTGCAATGTCGCTTTGTAAAGACGTCTATGTTCAGAAATTACTTTTCACCAACTATTGCCAAATTCAAAATAAAGATCGGAGCAGGAACTTTAATATATTTATTTTGTTGAAATGAATATAACTTGAGAGATATGAGAAAGGTAACATTTCCGGATTTAGAAGCATACGGCGCATTATCATATACAGCGATGCAGGTGCCAATATAACCCGATAGGCAGACGAGAGTGTATTTTAATGTATTTCCTTTTTAATGTTTTCTCGATGATGAGGCGGGCCAACCTGATACAACATTTAGCAAATAGTAATGATAGAAATTTAAATATATCATTATTATTGTTATCAATAACACACTAGGGGTATTATTTTTGTTTCGGAACTAATGAGAAATTGAATTGTTGAATGTATTATTGTAGCCAAGAGTTTTCAAATAAATCAAAAATTATGCTAATTCATAAGGAATAATAAAGGAAAATTTTTCTTGCTAAAATAATGTTGTTAAATATCTGTGTAGTGTTTTGTTTTAATAATGTAAATAATAATTATTGAT
>JBBMOY010746648.1:0-11342 GCA_037951405.1 Platydemus manokwari | reverse complement strand
TATTCCATTCGGAATACCAATTAATCAATTCATTATAAAGAGATCTCAGGAATTGTTTGAGCATTCAGTTCATTTCGATAGCTCTTTGCTCGATGCAGCTGCTCAGAGAACCATGAGCTTATTTCACACTCAATTATCATGCAATTATTAATTGAAATACCCCATTCTATCTTGTCTATGATTTTACTTTCTGTCGATTTGTCACTGGGGGATACCTTTTGACAGTGTTTTCATCGATTATTCGCATTGTTGATCGATGAATTATATCTTGACATTTATCGGCTCTTTTTTTATTTCTCTCATTTTTCTGAGGGCGGTGGGGACACAATTCCGAAATTTATCTATTGCTGTTCTTTGATAAAATGGACTTTCTACGAGAGTCGATAAATTCAAACTCATAATCAGCAGAAAATTTATATCGGGCAAGAAGGAAAAGAATTGATGATAGATCGATGCTATGGAAAAGTAAAATGAAAATTAAGAGCCCCATTAACTTTCACAGAAATTGTTTTCACAATTATTCAGATCGATCTGGTAATTCTCACATCAATAAACATCATCCCATCAGTTATAACAATAAATAATTCGCCAGAGAAATGACCGAACTAGGCATAATAATTCATTTAGAGAAAGCAAAATTGATTAATGTGATTTATTACCAGAGCTTGGACAACTCGTTTAGTCCAAGATTATCCAACAAGTTAGACAGCTAATTTCTGTCTAATCCTCTATTTAATTATCTCATATAAAAGATGTGATATGGCTTCGCACGTGTGCACTCTGTCCGTGAGGAGGTTTTGAGAATTTCAATTTCAATAGGCTTACAAAAAATAAAGAATAGAATCGATTTCATTTGACATGTATCATAGTGAATAAATTTATTCTCAACGGTCACGTTGATTATTGGAAATCCTACCTCCTTTGTTTAAATAAAAACTTATTCAACTAAAACAGAAAATTCAATCTAACGATAGAAATTTGCTTATGATTAAGAACAAATTTAGGATCGATATTTTGTGTAGTCAGAAATGTTCCTCTCTGATGTTCCTGAGAGATATTTGAGAGTAAAATCATAATGAATTTGCAAAACACTCCACAGTTAAGTGATAAATAATATTTGAATGATAATGAGGTAAAACACATTGTTTAAAATCCAAAAATGAATCGACTATTAATTAGTATAATCAAGTTCTCATTCGATATTACAAATGCCCGGATTATCAACAAGATTAATTCAAAAAATGCGAGATTATAAAAATTCTAATACTATTTAAAATAACGATTTATATGTATCGATATTTTTGAATTTTAATTCTATCAGATTTCTATTCAAGATTATTATTATTAAATCGTCAATGAGAATTTTTTATTTTTAATACTTTAATTGGTTTGTATTCGATATCTATTCCTTTGAATTTAAATCTTATGGAACTTTTAAATGAAATAGCTACTGCTTATAATATTTAAATAGGCAGACTGATCAGAATGAAACGAGAGAGTTCTTGGGATCATGGTGATTATCTTTTCCAATATTCTTTCAGTTCTTCATTTTCGAGTCCGGACGATCTCACTTATGTATAAAATTACATTTTCTTAATTTTCCAATAAACTAAAACATAAAACAACAATTTGGCATGAACACATATTAACCTGCAATGTAAACGACAATGAAAAACTAATTAATACGAGGAGAAAAACTGTTATTAATTAGCTCTATGTAATTAGAATATTTCTTCTTCTGACAAATTGGGATGTATGGCAGAAATGCATTAGCATAGATAGCAAGAATTAATCGTAACAATAGAAATAATAAAGAACAGCTGCATACTTTTTGCAAATAGTTTTCATAATGGAAATGGATCAATATGGAACACTATTGTCAATCACTTCCCACATGCTAGTTACAATCGGGATTGATAGAATAATGGCCCTCCGTTTTGTTCTCCTCTTGATGGACTTTATAATTATAATATTGATGAATGCCATTCATTATTAAGGCTATACCCAACCATTGAGCGATCATAATCTTTACATCCAACGGTTTTATTGAAGGGAATTCTCTCTGTAATAATTTAAGTTCCACCTTTAAGATCTTAATCATGTGCAATTTTATTAGCCCAAATGGCATAAATGTAAATCATTGTTAGAGAGGATTTCTAAACCATCTCAAAGTTAAGTCAATCGAATTGTTGAATGATTTTCTGTTTTGATTTTCTGATTCATTATTTCCTGGTTATCGAAACATATTGTTTCATTTGCAACTCACCGCTATCATATAATACACAATTAAAAATAAATTGTTTTTGTGAATAAAACCGAGATAAATAATAAAAACCAAGACTAACAGGCGGGAAAATTAGAAATACGAATGACAGATCTGGCTGGATGTTTCCATGTTCTATGAAAGATAATAAGCGATTAGGAAAGACAATATCAACAGTGTGACAACAGATCGTAATGAATTGATGAGCGGATATCAAAAATATAAAAATATAAATAATGTTATATTTTATCGGATAAATTGACTCTAATCTTATTGTTGTTTTATATATGAGAGATAAATGTCAATATAAAGCTATTAAAGAGATAGAGTCATAAGCCTACAAAGAGAGAAACATAAATTGTATTGTTTCACTTCATGTTTTAGTTCCTTTCTAATTTATTAGTTCCTCTATGCCAGTTAAAGTTTTGTTTACTTCATCCCTTTACAATGCTAATAGTATTGAATATATTTTGTACTTCACCTGTTATGCTAATCGACTATTTCCTATGATAGATATATGTTAATGGTTGTATTGACTCTTGCCATTGTCTTTAAATATCATTTCTATTGTTTCACAGACTGTTTCTAATAATCATTGCCCATCAAATTTCTCAATCAATAATCGATTGTGTTCGAAATCACCATTAAAACCATACCCATCATTTTTAAAAGAATTTTTTTAATTCGTTAATATTTTTTGTTTAAATCGAAACTTATATTGAATTTATAAAATTATTATTGATCGACTGATTGAGAATTCATGACATGTATTTATAATAATTGATATTAAATATTGATATTAAAATATTATTACTAATTTATTGTTATTATAATTATTATAATAATTATAAAAATATAATATAATATTATAATAATTATAAAAATATATTGATATTAAAATATTATTACTAATTTATTGTTATTACAATTATTATTATTTCCATTGATATTATTATTTTTCCTGTACCTAATTTATTAAAATTCATTTAATCTGATAGAGCATATAAACTCAACGAGTATCGAAATCAATAAACCCAGCTTCAATCGATAATGAAATCAATACAAACCTTACAGAAACGTTTAATCACATATGATTGTTTTCAGTCACATATAAATCTACGCTTAATTGTTTATCCTTTATAAAAATTCCAATCAACCCTAAATAACCAAATAAACACACCATACCGATATTCATCTGTCCAGCTGTCCTTTATCCATGGAAATATTAAGTAGATAAACAATATCAGTAAAATTAGTCGAAAAATCGACGAGAATAACCAAAAATTCTGGCTATTTTTTCTACAATGAAATTTCTATTATTTGGAAAAATTTGCAGATATTCTGATTTCAAGTAAACTGATGACAGCACATTAAATCAATACTTTATTGACGAAATGAAGTGTAATTGGATCATGTGACTGATAAATTATCAGACAGTGTTCAACACAAGTCGAATACCTGTCTTCTTTGTAAATTAAGCCTTCTCAACATATCATTATCAAGACTAGAGTTGGTTGACATTAGTTCCTTTCATAAGTATTGGTTAGCATTTTATCCCTTTATAATTATATAATCATTATTGTTGTTGTTGTAAAACAGAAATGACCTCATATTCGTATTTATTATGTTCGTGTTATTAAACAACTGACAGCGTAATTTTCTATGGATTGTTATCAACAAAATATTTACTGTTACCAACTGCTGATATAATAATCAATGAGTATCTTTGTTAATTATTGTTGTAGATCAATCCTCTAGTGAACCATAATTAATCCATCGATTTTATTTTTTTATTATTACAATTATTATTATTATTATTATTATTATTACAATTATTATTATTATTATTATTATTATAACAATTATTATTATTATTATTATTATAACAATTATTATTATTATTATTATTATTATGATAATAATTATTATTATTTAATTTTTATTACAAAGTCAACCATTTCATTTTATACATCTATATCCCATACCATTTCTATGAATTATTTATCCTAATACTACTTATTTCGTTTAATGTGTTCGTAATTTCAGAGAATGTATTTATCTATTATATATCGAATTATTCATTGAGGATAAGAGAGATTTCTTCAAAAAGAAAGTCATCATTTAATGGAAAATTTCCCTCGAGATCGTCATTAATCGATATAATGTAAATTCTTATTCCCTTCTACAATTTTTATCCATTAATATGCATTTATATATGGGTATAGTTTTTATCCATGAAATTGAAAACAAAAACAGAAACACTGGTTGTTGTATCGATAACCTGCTCATTAGCTAAGCAACATATAAAATTACTTCTTCTGTTGGGCACACCATCAACCTAGCATGACCTGTTGCCGAGGGAACTGCAAATTTTCACTGTTGTCAGTGTTACAATTATCGGGCAAGTTGTAATTCGAAATATTGGAAAATATAAAACAAACTGTTTTATATGTGAGAGAATAACAAAAAGTATTTCGTTAAAAGAATTATTATCTGCTTAATTAAATCATGAAAAACAATTGCGATCAATATTCGAGAGAGAGAGAGAGATTTTTGTTTGAAATAATCTCTTCTACTGAGGGCAAAGCATCAAATGTTGAAATGAGAAATATGACAACGAGATTTTGAGGATTAAAAGATACGGAAAACGAGTTTATTATCACAAATATGGGAAAAGAATTTTTGAAAAAAAAACCCAAAACGAAAACAAATACAACTGGTCGGCAATTGCACATGCATGGAGAGATAGATTGTCATAATTAGAATAGAAATCAATAATAAATCTATTAATTATTCCATCATGCCAACATATTCACAGAATTATCAAAGACAACAATTTCAAATAACTAATACTTTATCGATTTCGTCACTAATACGGCCATGCCGATCACACAGATAACAAACCATTATAGAAATATACAAATATAAATCATTATCATATTTACACAGATCTCTTCTAAATATGAGAAACTAATTTTATTACAAGTTAAAAATAATCGCCCTAATATCTGAATTTTTGATTGGAAATATCAATCCAACGCAATCGATCAGCGGTTTACGGGACGATTTTCACGGTTGAGCGAGTGCCAAAATGCGAGCGGGTAATGGCAAAAATAAAAGTGCAATTTTCCGTACAAAAGAGTTAATAAAAATAGATAATTATCCATGATTTTGATTCATGTTGATTTTCGAATTATTGATCAAGTCTCATTCGTTAGAGTCATGACAGCTTCGAGATACGATGGCGGAGCAGAGGGCGTGACATGATAATTGCTCATAGCCGGTTGAGATATGTATGGATTGTGATTCCAAATGTCACGTTTGTTCTGTCTGGCGCCTCCTCTTGCTGCTCCTTCACAGAAAAAGTAAAGCACAGCGGCTAATATCAAAACTAATCCCAGACTGCCAAGTACGATCAATACTGGAATCAATACTCTTTTATCACTCCAACGTAATACGGATTCCTCACCAATACATTTGGTCCATTTTCTATCAATATTATAATTCGACGTTGTAGCGCACCATAAATACGATTCGAATTCGCTCGAATCTCGATACGGAGAAAGATTGTCGGTTCGTTTAGCCGAAATGCAACTCCGATATTCGGACTGACCGAACAGAAATGGGAAATGACATTGTTCTCCTGGACTATTTCCACCAAATGTCGATTCGGTTTTCGGACATTCACGGATTTCCTTCCGTTCTGTATTACAAACCCACTTGTTATGAAACAGTCGACATTCAGAATTGATACCCGTCGCCAATGAATCGGATGCATTGGAGAAATAACATGGCAATTGATTACTGTTTTCATTGCAACGAGTCCAACGATGTTTGTAATCCGCATCGTAATTTGGAGTCGTCGAACACCACCAATAGACTTTATAATTCATTTCGTCAAACGATCGAATGCAAGCATAATACAATTTGCCCTTGTATTGAAATGGAATGCTACAGAATTTACCGGGATCGTTGCCGGCGAATGTCATAGAAGTGTTGGGACAAATCGTTTTTTGATTATGAACGTCGAGATTTTCGTCTTTAAAACACCACCAATAACCAGAACGACTCAGTTGGCATTGTTTGATCAATCTATCACGATAAATCGACGGAAATTCACACACTTCAAATCGAGACCGATAGGAAAAGTGGATTAGTTTCGACGAGATTCTCGCACTGGCGATAATGAAGAAGAAAATGATATCCAAATAGAAACAATTCATCATCAAACATTGAGCATATTAATAGCATTGGAGATCTGAAACTATGAAATGTATTGATTAATCATAATTAATTAATCAATAACAGAATAATTCAATTATACTATTATCATTATATATATTAATAATAAAATATTAACCTTGAGATAATCTGGCGGATTATTTTTCAATCATGCTGTATAAAAACTGACTGAATGGAAACATGCAATTTCGTAACAGGGAAAAGTAATAAATTACCTGTTAGTGTCTGTGTGTATTTGTAGTCGTGTCTCGGTGTGAGTGAGTGTGCATTTTTCGATACAATGTAATGCAGTGTAGAAAAATATCTGGAGAAGGGATAGAGAATTGTCAGTGTTGCAAGTATGTCTGCTTTGTGTTGTGGTGTCAGTAGGCATTGGTTCTATCAAATAAAAGAATTTCTAGTTTTTGTAATCGCCCTTTAGTTGTTAGTCGACTAAACAATTGGGGAGCGTTGGAGAAAATATTTTTATATCGCTAATTTCGATATTTTTTCCTGGAACGGCAAGCCCAGTCGTTTCATGGATATCTTTGATTTTGTTTCAGTGGCGTTTTACTTTGAGAGATTGTTTTTGTGGAGGGGTGGAGAGATTCATGGTTAACTGGAATTGATCGTTCAAATAAATTTATCGGTAACCATTTGGATCATTTTATAATTACCCATTGATTTATTGAATACGTCTTCATTTTCTTTGGAACAACACTTAATATTAATCTTTTCCATGTTATAATTACTTATTCAAAAAATTGGAGAGAGGTGGGCGTCATCGAATTGTGCACATTTAGTAAAACAAAGTTATCTTTAAAGACCAAATTGAAAATATTTTTTCGATATAAAAGTTACCTTCCAAATATTCCTCGTAATATGTACTCGAGGTGTGTTTAAAACAACTAAAATTGGTTAAAGAGTCCCAGTATGATAATTTATGTCTGTGCTAAACTTCTTCCATTTCTCAATTCCTAATCCAGAAATGTTGAGATTTTTTTGGACTCATCTCAAGAATATCTTAAAAATTTGAATTTAAAAAGAAAAGTTAATGAAAAATTTGAAAAAAAAGCCAAAAATAAATGCGGATCGGAATAACAAATTTGAACCTCCTCAATACCATCAATTAATCAATTATCGTGACCGATATATCTCGCCAAAATTCAAGCGAGATTAAATAATTTAATTAACATCGCATAACGACCACTGTTCCAATGGCAGCCATCAAACTGTACATCAATCATTCATCGTTCAATCGTGTTATATCCCATTTGACAATTGCGTACGAGAAAGGGAGAAAGAGTGAAAGTTGCGTTTGATGATTTCTTATCAATCTATTCATCTGACACCAATATGCGGACATGCGAGTATCTTCAATTTAATGAATCTGGCATTGGCAGGAATCAGCAAGGATAAAATTAATGAAACGTGGCAATAAATTGTGTAGAACATATGTTTGAAATTGGGGTCCTGTTACATTTGATACAAATTTTTTTCCTCCTGTCCCCTTTATTGAATTGATTTTCACCAAATAATGTCCCATAACCAATAATTGATGTTCTGCTTTCTTGTCAACTAAATGCCCTTGGTATCTCTTGTCATGCATGAATGATTATTTTGATTTATCATTCCATAAACTATTAGAATTTCACAACTTATTTTGATTTGACAATCATTAGATTAATTGGTTTGGTTCTTTATTAAATCAAATCACTTTTTTTATAATCTTTGGCTAATCATCAAACTGAAAATAAGACATTTTCTATGGGAGAAGTAAAATCAATTCACCGACAAAGTTTAACTTAACGTTCGCTGTAAAGTTGGCATTTTGAAAGGAATCAAGACTTTATAAAGAATCAAAATCATCAAATAGATGATTCTCTATATGAAATAATCCGAGAATGTAGCGAGACGCAAAGAGGAGGATAAACATATAGTGATTGGAAAGGAATATAAATGTTTATTGAAAGGGTAATGTCGTTAAAAATCAAATATTTCCTATATCGTGTGTATTATGAATCAAAAAATTTCTACAAATGTGAGTGTTTCCAGGTCAATGATAGCCGCTCGGAGACAGGTAAGTCTGAAGAAATTACCAGCAATGGGTATTAGTTTGTAAAACAGTTTAAAACAAATTAGCCACCATTAAATGAAATAATTCAATATTTCATATATTGTGGTTAAAATTATTATAAGATCTTAATTTAATCCCAGCTGAGTTGATAGAAAAACATTCCAGGCCGGATAATATATAAAACAAATAAAAAAATTGAAGAAATTTCACATATATCTCCTGTTTAAAGTTATCATTTTATGCTCTAAAAATTATTAAAAACTTCTTAAAAATTAATTGTGTTGAAAAAGGAAATTAGCGCTATTATAAAGTTTGAATTACAGCATTGCAGATCACTCGAAACAATGATATTATGTTTGATTCCAATGTCAAATTGTTAATTATATTTTTGTACAACTAATTTCACAAATACGACACGCACACTATTTAACATGACCGAGAATCAATAAAAATGATGAACTGAAGTTTATCGTTGATTCTAACTCATCTCAAAGTCAATATGAATTATTTTTGAGGTTAGGTGTGAAGTGAAAAAGTTGAACAAGTTGGTTCCACATGAACTGAATGAAAATCAATCATGGAATGCAAACTAAGGATGAATCTTTAACTAATAAATGATCGAAAATCTACAATCATGTAAAAAGATCCATGGACAAAGCTGCACTAATGGTCGAAAGTTATCAAAAGAATGTTGAAAAATACTCAGACCTTTGAAATGTGGTTAAAAGAAAACGACCCAACCGGACTTTGAAACTGCTCACTTATGATGTAGTTGTTCTCGGAACTTGGCAAACACAGGCCAACGACACACTCCTAAAGAAAAAAGGGATGGATAAGAAAATGATAAACAAAATAGCTCTTTCAAGCATAAAGTCAAAAATAAATGCGAGCTATCTGCAATGGAGGGAATAGGAAAAATACTGTGTTTCATGGAACGATCGAAGGAAAGAAGGATGCACAACCCGTACTTTAATGTATGACTATCTCGATTATCAATATTTGTGTAATTAGATTTTATTCAGATTATTATAATCCGTGGGAAGTTTATTACCCATAATCGTGGACATCTAAATCTTCATAATAGTAAAGGCCTCCATTCTCCAGATATACCAATATCCACTCACATCTTAACGACAGTCAAAACAGCACCCAAACAATTTAGTTAACAAAATCATTCCCACCTGTAGCATAAATCAAGTAGACAGATTACTACATGGAAACCAATGATATTCAATAATGGTAAAGCTTATTTTTGTTTTATAAAAATTCACAAAAGAAATGAAATATTAATAGCTACGTCATTTACCCACACTCATATATATAAGTAATATAATTATTTATTATCGATAATATATAATTTTTAGTTATATATTATTATATAAAACAAATCATTAATGATATCATGAATAAAAGGTGATCATGGGTTGTCGAGAATCCAAATTAATATCAGAAATTCACAAAAAATAATAATGAATTCAAGTCGCCTAATTCATCATCTAACTATCCACTCAAACAAAGCCATTGATATCATATTTGATGAAAATCAAACTTAAAATACAAATCACTTCAGATACGTGAACAATAGAAAATATTTATCTCATTTCTCTGATGGAGTGATAAAATAATTATTTTAATTTATTGAAACAATTACTTTCACCAAATGTTGCTTCATTGCAGTTGGGTCTCTTAATGTTCACAGAGTCAGTGCGAAAAACCATAGCAACTTCCTGTAAAATGAGGCCGTCGGAAATGCATTGAATTGCATCATTTGTCGATATCTCTCAAATTGTTTCACAGCGCATCCATCAACTGATTTATTTATTACAGACTTTTATGGAAATATTCCAATATTTTATTGGTGATTTCTCGCAAAATGATGATCAATAGATTCATAATAAATATTTTATTATTATATTCATATTAATTATTATTTTTTGCCGTTAATATTAAAATTATCTTTATTCATATATATTTCATACTAGTATTATATTTTAATATTATTATTAAGATTATTATTTTTTTATTTTTAAATATTTTACGATCATATATTTATAGATTTGTAGTCTGGATTAAAAGCAAGCACTTTTAGCTTTGAAAAATTGAAATTCGAAACTCTTATTCAACACCTCATCTTGAATTGGTAATCTTGTTGAAGGCCAACGAGAAAATCTATATTCACTTTAATGTGTGAAGTCGTAAACAAATAATTATTGATCGGCATCGCTGGGCTGAATAAATTATCGATTAATAAATGTCTCCTAGTAGAGAATCACTTTTTCTATATGATTCCCCTGTGGCATTGAATAGGCAATAGAGTTATGGGAATCGATAATAAACTATACTCGCATCACTGCATAGGTTTTTCCGTAGCTTTATGGCACAAGGGCAAAACACCTGACTCCTAAATTTATTTCCATCTCGCACGCATCTCTGTGAATATCACCTCCTGGCAGTCAAATAGAGGTGAGACACACTCCGTTTTAGAAGCCGATCGTCACACGAAACAAAGGAAAATTGCATACAAGTTATGTTATCGCCAAGGCGATGATGATATCTTATTACATGTAACAAGTGAGCGATATTGCCTCGTTCTTAATAAAATTAACATGATGACGACAGAAATAGTTGTTACAATAATAACAAATAATGAAAACAGTGATAACAGTAATAATAATAAGAGTGAATGATAAATAATAACAAAATAAATGATAATAATAATAATAATAATAATAATAATAATAATAATAATAATAATAATAATAATAATAATAATAATAATAA
>JBBMOY010745537.1:0-11347 GCA_037951405.1 Platydemus manokwari | reverse complement strand
CTTTGTTATGATTCCATTTTTTTGATTATCTTTATGACAATCTGATTTATTTTTGTGATAATTCAAATTATGTTGTTAGTTTGTGTAAATATATAAATAAAATCCTAAATACAATAATAAGCTTGTGGTAATGAGTCGTAAATAATAGTAAAATTGTAAATTGAAAATTATAAGTGTCATTAATGATTAGGGCTCAGAAAAATTCCAAACCATAACAATTTACTGAGCTATAACTATCAAGTCAACATACATGAAAATACTCAGCTAACTGTATTAGAAGTTTGATGATATCGATTGCTCACTAATAGGTATCAATTCCTTTTTTGAAAGTAATAATGTAATTGAGTTGAATCAAATTGTGCATTGTGATGTCTGTTTAATTAAAAGTATTCGATTGTTTTGTGAGCTGTTTTTTATATGAATCCAACTTTAATTTCATATAGATTGAACTCACGTGTATGATTATTAACATCACAAGACATCAACAGAAAATAACATCCAATAAAAGCTGGTTGATAAAAAATGTCATTCTTTTCCAGGCACAGATCAAACACATTTAAATTCGCAATTTTTTAATTTTTGCGATTTAATATAATTTATTAACCCAATATGTTTCAATACGTTTATCACTGTGTCAATATGTTCCATTAGCTTTATCCAAAATTTAGACTCAAGATACTGTTCTCAACTCAAGTTGAATTTCTTATTGTGCATATGATGGAATCGATTCACTGTTTACACTGTTCTCATAATGGCCAATCTCCAATTTTTGAGATAATTGTTTTAGATTTATATTCTCATTATTTAAAGATTTTCAACTTCAAAAACAAACAAATTCAATTTTAAAACTTAATACAACTAATAAATTAAATTTATATATAAATTTATCTACTTTGTTAGGAATTTTTTCAGACTAATTAAAGAGTGAGTGACTTTTTTTATTAAATTAAATAATATTTAATATATATTATCCTTTATTATTATTACTTTTAATTTATTTTACATATTTTAGATACCAAAATGATAGACCTCTGTTTATGATAAGGCCAAATAATGTATTTTATCATTGTACTGTAGTGAAAATTGAGATTATATAAACGGAATTTTCTATTTTGAACTAACCATAAATTAAAGCACATTATAATCGCAACGTTTTAAAATTAAAATAAATGGATATATAGATAGAAATTTTACTCGATCAACGGAAATCATGACTCTTAAAATTATCTTTGGAAATATTCCAAATATCCAATATATTTAAAATATTAAAAAAATACGAAAATAACAAATTTACTAAGAAGCAATTGAAAGCTAAACGATGACAGGAAACATTGATGCAAATTAATAATAAACAAACCAAACAAACACCTAAGAAGGAAATATGTCATTGGGTCCATTACAAAATAATTACAAATTCAAAAACAACTTTCGTATATATGAAACAGCACGAAAATGTATATTTATTATCAATATATTGTTGGTTTTTAGAACTTTTTAATGTCTTAGTAGAAAGATATGTATTGTTTATCATTGTTATTTCTATTCAATAATAGTAATAATAATAACAATGATAATAATAATAGTAATAATAATAATCGGTTAAGTTTACAGGATGTAAACTGGTAATTTTGAAAATTATATTCACTTGCAATTTTTTTGTGAAACTTAGGATTGAAAAACCTTGGGATTTTGAATTATAATCATTATTATAAGTTAAAATTTTTTGGACTAAATTTTTTTAAATATCTGAGTAAAGATTGTTATGTCTTATAAATTGAATAAAATAGATAATAATAAAATAGTCATGCTATGTTGTTGTAAATTTTTTGATTGAACTCGGAAATGTCGTATTTAATTATTATTTCAGAAATGCGGTTGAAGTGATACTGTTGAGTGAGATTAAATTCAGCAAAAAGAAAAACGAAATTTCACATTGGAACCCTTGTTTTGGCACTTTGAACATTTGCATGCCTGTACGACCATACAGGCATGCCAATCGGCCAATTACAGTGAAGCTAGCTAGCAAATTACAATCGGGAAAAAGGGCATAACTACACAGAACACACATCTAGGGATTGACCAATCCCATTCATGTAAAAACCTAAATACCCAATAAGAACACAGAAAGACAAACATGAAATCAAATTGTAGTACATCATGACACAGGAAGATGTACACAGACCACGAGTATAAAAAGCAATGTAAAGATAGATAACCGCCAGTTGGAAGCCAGATTTGATGAAGTTATTGAGCTCATATCGATTACCGAGATTTTGTCAGTGTGTTTTATATATTGATTTGTCGAGGTTTGTAAGTGTGTTTTGTATATTGATTAATATACTTTCGAGGAGTCAGAGTTTGATATTCGTTAATACCCCAACAATACTTACCCAGAATTTATGGAACAGATATAAGCGAAAGTGTGTCAGAATTAATTGACTTAATAACAGATTCGAATTAAAAAAAATCATAGCAACAACTTGATTTAGCTATCTTGCTGATTATAATTCCCATTATATTCGCTCTTTTTAATTAAAATGATTACTTTAGATAACTGAAATCAATTTATAATTTTAGATCAACAAATTGAATTTGTCAATCGTTACAGAAGGACACATGATTATAGCAAATCTCAGTTCTGATCCAAGTGAATTAACAAAGTGTAGATTATGAATAAAGCAGATTGAATATAGAATTTAAATACTGAGTCAACAGCTTTCGAGTGATAGTCAAGTAATTAGCAAACAATTTAAATTTCAAGCTGACAGAACATAAAAATAAATCCCTTCGAATGAAATTTTGTTCATTTTAGTTCAATTAAATAACTCAATGCTGCGAAAGACTCTTGTTTAGCAATCTAAGTTAAATAAATTCTTCGTTTTGTCAAATTTGTTAATTATGTGTCTTCATTTATATCGAATACAAACATCGAAAAGCAAAGATCGAATCAAAATGTGATACAACATAATACAAAAAATTACTTACAGATCTCGAATATAAATATCGATGTAAAGATGGCCAATTGCCAGTTGGAAGCTAAGTTTTGTTTATATTTTGAGAACTGAAATAAAGTCTTAGCTTTCTAATTTCGAAGTCTGAGATTAATTAATTGTAAAGGAGAACCAAACAATATCAATCCTTATTAAGAACTCGATAATCTATTGGCGCATGCTAAAAGAAACCAACAAACATCGATAAATAGAAGAAAATTATTTAAGAAACCGAGGTGTGATAACAAGTAATAATCCCGTAAAAGGAAATTGATCTCGCAAGAATCCACCAGTTTTTTGGTGGGTAACTGTTATCTGCTGTGACTTTAAGTGATCTTCTAGTAATTAGTCTTAACGAGTGTTATCGTCGTCACTGTCTAACTTTCGAATACTGATACCACTGTTAATTGATTATTAATTTGATTTCTGTGATTGTGATTTCGGACTGTGATTGTTTGACGATTTGGTTTCCTGTAAAGTATTGTGATTCCTAATTATAATTTGAAATTCAGAATTAGTACATATTAATATAAATATTAAGAATTGTAATAACGTCATATTGTTTATTTTTTAAGTAATTCATGTGCTTAGTTTTATTTATAATCTATTTTCAAGAACTATGCTAGTTCATATTTAAAAATAGTCTTATTTATATTTTATTTTTTTCATGACTTGTTGATGCTCTTTTTTACATATAATTATATTTTAGAGGATTTTAAAACATTACCAATAATAAATAAGTCATTTATAAATAACTTCTCATTATAATATATGCATAGTATTACCTAACTTTAATACCCGTGTATTCCAAATAATGTGTGTATGTACAGGAATGAATGTGTTTATTAAAAGTAATAATTATATTGATGAATATGTGGCCAACCAGTTGATCATAAACCTACTTATAGAGAACAACATAAATTAAACAAGTAAATACAGAAAAGGTATAGGTTCAAGTAGAATTCACAAAGAGAAGAAATTAGTAATCGAAGTGGAAATGGAAACTGCAGTTATATGTTTTTTATTTAAATCTCCTAGCTTTTCTTACTCCAGTACAAACAATTGAGTGATAAGATTTCTAAAAATTTATTCTTATGAAGTTTTGATTATTTTATCTCAAATCAGAAGTTTCGAAACATAAGAGTAACAATATTCATTGGAATAATTTTTTATTGGACAATTGCTAATTAATTCATATTTTGGTTCATATTTTTTATTTACACATCTCAAAGTACCACCTACTTCGATAGTCAATTTTTTGCTTGAGTGTAAGTATGAATTAAGTTAGAAATATTTTAAATTCTCATAGAACTCGAGTGTCAAATATAATATTTACAGGTTAGAGTGCTAAAGATAAAAAAAAATTGATCTAAAGATTAATGTGAATCCAAGGAAAAATTCTTTTTTCAAAACTCAAATTTTATTAATGAGATATTGTTTACTAAACTAAATATTAATTTGAAAATGTTTAAACTAATAATTTTATTTAATAATACTTTTTGCGAATTATGACTTCATAAATCCTATAGATTAATTTTTGTCAAGAAATAGAGAAAAAAATCAAATGAGTTTACGGAAACGAGAAAAATTCGAAAAAGAAGATCCTAATATAATCCCACATGAAAATATCATAATTCGCAAAGGAGACACAAGTGAGTCGAATTCGGAATCTGATCATGATGATCATAAAAAGTTAACATTCTTTTACTGGATATGCATGATTGCTGTTGGAATTTTACTTTTTGACTTGGCTACCAGATTGCAGGCGTCATGTGATTATGAAAATGATTTCTTGTACTGTTTATTACGCATTGAAAAGAGTGAAAATCCAATGGATATTACTTTTAACGATACTCTTGCAAGAAACCATTTAATTGCGATAAGCAAACTCGGTTATCGGCCTGCGGGATCTATTGCAAATGAAATTCATACTCCAACATATTTATTGAATTATTTTGAAAAATTGAAATCACTCTACATCGGTAAAGATCATTCAAATATTGAAATGATAATCGATGAACAACTTGCTCATTTGAATTCGTTTAATATGAAATTCTTTGGAAATGATGTGACATCGATTTATGAACAAATCAAAAACATTGTTGTACGACTCCATGATACGAATTCCGACGGACGCGGCCAAAATTCGCCGGCGGTGTTGTTTAATTGTCATTACGATTCGTTTTTTGGTGGTGTTGGAGCGAGTGATGATTTGGCTAGCTGCGTTGTTTTGCTCGAAACTATGCATTCGATTCTAAAGAATCAACCAATTTCATTGAAGTTCGACTTGATATTCCTGTTCAATGGCGCCGAAGAAAACATGCTCCAAGGTAGTCATGCATTCGTTTCGCAACATAAATTAGCCAAAGATGTAAAATTGTTCGTCAATCTCGAAGCGGCTGGAAGTGGTGGCAGACAATTGGTCTTTCAAACTAGTAAAAACAATCCGTGGCTCATTAGTGAACTAGCTTTAGTGTTTCGTCAACCGCTGGCTAATATTATTGCACAGGAAATCTTTTCCGCCGATTTGATTCCATCTGATACGGATTTTCGTGTTTTCCGAGATTATTCAAGACTACCTGGGATTGATATCGCGTTTGTTGCCAATGGTTACGTTTATCACACAAAATATGACACCGAAGATCGCATTCCACAAACATGCCTTCGCAATACTGGAAATAATATTTTACAATTGGCAATAAAACTCGCCAATAGCGAGAATATCGCCATTTATCCTGAGGATGAGAAATTCGTCAAAGATACGATTTTGACAAGTCAACGTATTATTTATTTCGATTTGATGGGATTGGCTTTGGTTTCGTATTCGGAATTGCTTGGCGTTTTAATCAATTTCTGTTTGTGCATTGTAAGTGTAGGCTTGGTGTTGTGGTATTCGCAATTCGACGATAATCGGTATTTTACAAATATTTTCAAAACCGTCATTAGTCAATTAATTTGGGTTTTTACTAATTTAATATTAGCCATTCTATTGGGTTACTTGGTACATCGGTTTGGTTGTCGAATGTCGTGGTATTCTATCCGATATCATATCGTTGGTCTCTATCTTGTTCCATTGGTTTGGTATTTCTTCATTTATCACCAATTTATTTCGCGATTTGTCTGTCGTTTTCAATCGTCTCAAAAAGCTTTCCAATATCATATTTGTTCGAGTTTGATTATTTTGTCATTGCTGACTTTTGTGTTGACGTCTGTTCGACTGTTAAGTGTTTATGTTGTTGCAATATGGTTGTTTTTCTTTATTCTCAATATCTTTCTGAGGGAGATTTTGCAAAAATTCAATCTGCTGAAATTCAGTTTCAACTATGTTCATTTCATTCGAGATACATTGTCTTTATCTATTCCATTTGGTTATTTTTTCTATTTAATATTTATGCTTTATGACGTTTTTATTCCAATTTTTGGTCGAGCGGGACCAACTTATCCGGATATTATCATTTCGGGTCTTACTGCTCTGATATTAATCATTCCTGGCTTGGTTTTATCTGGTACTGTGTATTTAACTAATAAAAATACGAAAAAATGTATGACTTTCCTTTTACTTCACTTTGCGATTTCGTATTACATCTTTTTACATTGTACTCAGTTTGGATTTCCTTATAATCAGTCGGAAATAATGCCTCGTAAACAACGAATCATTATCGATCATGTTACTAGAAACATACGAAATGATTTGGGGCAAACTAAAATATCTGAAAGTGGTATATGGATGTTGTCATTGGATGCCAATCAACTCGTTCATCTTAAGTCACAGCTGCAAGAAGTTATCCATGAACCGGTAAGATATACAATGAAATTATTGTATTTAATAATATTAATAAACTATAAAACAAATGTTGATAATAAAATAAAATATAATGTGTTATAAAAAATATAAGCTTATGTAGAAGACTAAATAATATTTATTAATAACTTGGTTTATTTCTATATTTTGCCGAAATGTGTCTATAAATAATTTGAATTATTATTATATTTCATTTTATAAAAAAAATCGATGTAATCCAAAGATAAGAACAATATTAATAATAAGATTTTAACCACAATAGGAATAATATTAATATATTAATTGATACTAATATATCAATGATATCGAGAAAATGTATACTATTATATATACTCACATATCATCATATGCAATAGAAATTTTCTTTAAAATCGATAATAAAAATTAAATTTATACATATATGCCTACATCAAATTAAAATTAAACTAAAAAAACTAAATACTCATGTCAATGGGATAAGTAATAGTCAATATGAAGGAAATGATTGAGACCGGATCATTAATAATAAGCGAATTATAAGATTATGAATTCTAGATGCTAACTGATGAATAAAAAAGACAATAAAACCGGTATATCGATGGACTACTCGTGTGGATTGTCAATGATTCAATTAGTAAACCTACACAATTCAAAAAATATTTTGTTACATAATTTGTAAATTTATGGGATCTCGCTACATTTCAAATAAACGATTTTTTTGTTTGATGTATAAAATATTTCGTAATTTTATCATCATCGCTAATAGAATCTACCAGTGAATCAAATATTTTAGTGTCATTTATATACGTGGTCATTTATTTATTTTATATCCAAGAATTGGTGTTTATTAAGCAAATATAATAAATATCAATTATCTATTGTCAAAATAATCCACAAATACCCGTTAAATTCTTTTTATATTAGCCACTATATAAATGATTTAATAGCATTATTATTTTATGGTGATATTATTCACAGAATATGTGCAGTATATGTTAATGAAATGCTTTTTTAGAAAATATTTGTTTGAAAAGGAATATCAATAAATCAATAAATTTTCAATATCTTGATCAAGGCAATTTCATAATCATATTGAAATATACAATTCAAACAAAAATAAAATGAAATAATTCTATTTCTTTGGATAAGCCCGGTGGCATTTATTCTGTTTTTGCTAATTTTGAAGCAAGATATTAATCAAAATAAATAAAAACTGATCAAAAACTATTTGAAATTGAAAAGATTAAGAGAATTCCTATTGGTGAAAAAGGAATTTTAAAAATTTTAATTATTACTACTAGCCCTAGAACATTGCATATCATAATTTGTCAATGCAATGGTTGATGGAAGTTAACTTCTATCATATTTAGTGTGGCTTTTATTCAATTTTATATACAATAATAACATATAATTTTATTATTAAATGTTAGGTTTGAAATAACTCAACACCTTGGTGATAAATATCAAATCACATCTCTCATCAATGTCCATTTAAAGGTATTTGTATAGATGACACTTTAATTCAGCAACTGTTGGAACCAATTAATTAAAATTCATATAAAATCTTTCGTAACCAAATTATATATGAATTTAATCTCAATTCAATTACAGAATACTTTTCGAATTTATCAAAAAATTTTTATCATTACATAATTATTTTATTTTTGACATTCCTTTAGTTAACTTATTTGCATTTCGTTTGTGGTATTTTTTTATATTAAACTCTATGCCTTTATGAGCTTCAATTTTGTCAAGCACAAAAATAAATTTTGTAAAATTCTTTGGTTCATCGTGTACAATAATAGATTTATTAATTAATCAATATAGTTCTAGAAATTTTTTGATTTTTGTCAGTTAATAATAGTTTATTACTACTTTTTAGTTTTATAAAAAATCGATAGATTTGATCTCATAAATCTTTTCATTACTCTTCGTTTACAATTTGTTGAAACATTATCTTCAATTGAAAATTAATTCTCAACATTTCATTTATCAGATGAAAGATTTTCTTTTTCAATGATAATACGACCGAAGCCATTGAGACACTAATCGGGTCATTTAAATTGTCTTTGTGAATTTAACAATTTTATCATATTCTCTTTAAAATTAAATAGAAAAGGAAGAAGAGAGAATGATATTTAATGGGATTACTTTTTTATCCGAATTTTGTAATGTAGTTATTGTTTTACAATTACTACTTCTATCTTGATGTAGCATTGTTAACACATGGAAATTATAATAACATGTAGTCAATAATAAACCTTAAAGAGTAAATACTTCGAATAATATTCAATTCGGGAATATTATAATTTTCAAAATGTCTTTCTTCTATATGTCTCCATTTACAACTTTCTTTGAAATAAAGACACTTTAAAGGACACTGACATTTTCAAATTTATTTATGTTTTTCTTTAGTTTATGGCCTCCAACTTCAGAAATTCTTTACTTTACCTTGATTTTGGTATTAGGAAAGTGGACTATAAATCTCAACATTTAATTGTTCATCTAACATGAAAATGTCATCTAATATGTTAATCATCATTTTCAATAAGAAATTACTTTAAATTGACTTTTAATTTTCAAAAATTCATGTAATGTTATTTTTAGTTTTAATGTATTTAGTTTTTAAAGATATTATGAAAATGGTTGAGTTGTTTTATCAATGAAAATGAAATCCATATAATAATCGAAAATGCATTTGTAATTTAATTGATTCACAAATTATAAGCACAATTGAAATATGTTCTGAAATGACTGTCATAGTAGCATTTCTTACAGTATTGCTCTGAAATAAATGATTTTGTTTAAATATTTATTTATTGAGTCATAGTTTAAGTTTTTTATTTAATTTAAGTTATTTAATGTTAAATGAAATATTTTATTAAAAATACAATTCATAAAGTAGAACTTAATACCGATAATACAGGATATTATCCAACAAAATATTTTCAGAAATTGTTAAATATAATCAATTACGTTTGTGCTACTCAGAAAGTCATTTAGTTCGTGATAATCTTAATCACGTTTTTATATCCACCATCGTTTGGCCAAGTAAAACTAAATAAATACTCTTACTCAACCGAACAAGCCACAATAATAAAAAAATATGGTTCTACACAATTCTGGGACCAATCAAAGTAATCATAAACAAAGCATGCTTCTCTTCTTGAGATTAAGACTGTGGCACAATTCAAAGGCAATCACCAGCTTAAGTAAAACATTAATTGCTACATTCTCAATAGAGAAAGGTCTTTGATTTTGGTCCAATAAAATAAATTTCATTTTACTAATTGATTATCTCTAAAATCATACGGACCAGTATTAAAAATCCAAAACTAATTTTCCAGGATAATAAAATGGAGTAATGAAATTAGAAAAGATCTTTGAAACGGGCTACATTTTAATTTATTATTTAAGTACAAGAGTACTATTTGTTAGAGTTATAAAAGTTTGCTGATTGAAACTGACAATCGAAAATATTCTTTATTGGTTTAATGATTACTCAATCCTTCTCATTCATTAATATCTAATCGTGTCTGGGTTCATCGCTCACTGATGAGTACGAACCAATGCATATTTAACTCAACTTCATTTAAACTTACTTTATCATATTGTTTAATGAAAAAACTTTATTAATAAATATAAAATATTCTTCTTCTTAACCGCCACATTTTTTCAATTCCCCAAAAATGGTGGTTAGGAGGAGTACTGTATTGTGTATATATATAGGGCCGGCAAAAAAAATTTCGTTTTTATCAGTAAGAAAATATCTGAAGATCAAAGTTAAAATTGTCTAAGTAGATCTTTCTTAGGTAAATTTTCTAGATCATTAACAAAACTAGAAAATTCAAGATTTAAATTTAAATAAATCGATTAGAGTTGATTAAGGAAAAGATCATAGTGATCGATTAAACATGGATTTACCTTCGACACATACCTCCAAAAGAATGCAACCGTGTTTGTGTGGATGGCCAGGTAATCGTCCAACTATTGCCTGACGGACAACATCTGATCGCAAAGTTCTGATTATTGTTGCCAGCAACTATGTAAAATCACTCACATATTTCGAAATTCTTCACCACGGTGGATCCATCTATGCTGAAAGATACCTACAATTCCTGCAGAATAAGATTTTAAATTTTCAAACAAGACTACCTGCTTGGGAAATGGTCATTCAGCATGACAATGCCAGACTTCATGCAGCACAGTTAATTCGACTTTTGCTTGAAGAACATCGCGAGCCTCTATTATAGCAGCCAGCTTATTCTACGAATGCTACCGACGTGGAAAAAACCTCAGTAATTCAGGAGAGGTGAATAACGATTTTCGCCAATGTTTGGAGTCAGCATCGGAGGCCAAGCTCACAAGCGAGTTTCAAAATTTTACACTTCACCTCCAGAGTGACATTGAAGCTGATGGAGACTATGTTTAGGCTATGTTATGGTTTGCTAACACTTTTAATTTAATTGCATATGCGATTTTCACAAATAAATGTTTAAAATTGTATTTTATTTAGATTTTGATAAGATTTCATCGACATAGAAAAACGTAATTTTTTTGACGGCCCTCGTGTATA
>JBBMOY010744426.1:0-11347 GCA_037951405.1 Platydemus manokwari | reverse complement strand
AAATTGTTGATTAAATAAAATTATTTATTATACTGTATTTCATGAATTTGTTTATAATATATTTTCTAATTTAAATTATTCACTCAGATGCTCCATAAATTAATAATTTTTTTGTTAATTATTATCTCGATTTTTATCTTTTTTAAAAATGTGAAATAATTTTTCAAATAATTTAATTCATCCTATTTCATTAATGAACTTTGATTTCATTGTAATTATTTAGAAAGTGGTTAATTTTAGACATGGATGATCATGAATCTGATGATTTTCTCACTGATGATGATGAATACAACAATGATGCCGTTGTTCTTGCACCAGAAGAGAAAGATGAGAATGAATCTACACCAGTGATGTATGAATTGTATACAGTTGACAAATTATTGGAACACATGAATATTCTTATCAGTGAGGTCGAACAGATAATGAAAGTGCCTCACACATTTTTACGGATATTATTAACGAAATTTAAATGGGATAAACATCGTTTGATCGAATGCTATTTTGATGTAGGAGAGGAAAATTTTTTACGGAATGCAAATCTAATTTTACCCATGAAACAAGAGACTGATTCGTGGGAAACATTGTTGAGTCGAGCTTGTAGAAGTGGAAACACAAGTACGTATAAAAGAATGAAATGATAATATTATAATTTATGATGATAACATTACCATTGTTGGAATATTTGACCGAAGTCCTTTATAAATCACAAATCTAATATTGATTAATCCGATCATGAAGAATCACAAAAGAAATCAATTGAATATGGAAATATTATTAACGGCTCAATGAGATTTGTGTTCACCGAGTGAGCGAGTATTAAAAATGGATCTGTGGGTATATTTTTCGTTGAATTCCCAATACCAATTAGGGTAATATTAGGCAATTGAGGTTTGAATATTTGGTCTTGCATCTATAGAAACTACATTTTCCTCATCATTTATCCCTTGATTTGACCGCCATCATCTCATCCCCGCCCACATCAACGAAATCACTCTATAGTCTTCTAGAACGATTTCCTAACTACTTAAACGCTTCCTTGTGGATTTTTAGATTTAGCAATTGTTTGATTTTATATTTATTGATTTTTCTTGTTTTCTGATTTAGATATATTGATTGGTGTTTAATATGGAAATATTTCTTTATAGTAGAATTTCGTCATTTATATATGGCATTCCATTATTTGGCATTGATCTAGTTGGCTCATTTTTCTCGATATTTATCTCTTCATTGTCCAACACCGATTTTATTGAGTCTCTGTGATTGTTTCGACATTAATAAATCCCATCTCATCACATTTTATAAACCAATCAAACCCAATTTTCATGATATGATTGTTTCAATGCCATTCGTGCCATAGACAAATCAATAATTCCCCCCCCCCCATTTGACCATTAGTTGGAACCATTAATTATGTAATATTAAATATCAATATACGCATTAAAATTGAAACAAATCAGTTGAATTGATTGTGTAACAATTGTAACGAATAGAGCTACTCATTATAAGTTGAAATCAATCATTTATTATCATATTATCATAGAGAGATTAATAATAAATTTTATCTGTGACATTTGATGAATTTTCCCGACGTTTTTGTAACAAGGAACGACTCGTGAAATATCGAATGGATTTTTAAACATCCTTTCTCATGAGATTGATTTTTTTTTTCCAATTTATAATACACTTTTCCGGCCGCAACTTTTTAAGAAACCCACTTAGTGGAAAGGTAACCATGGTGATTTTGATTAGTCTACAAATATAGTTGTTGTCATGGAGTTTATTTTTGTGTTGAAGAGTTAAGCGCGCTTTGGTTAGTGAACGATTGTTTATTTTTCTTTTCAATTTTTCATGTCAGTAAATTTTGGCAACAAGTCACGGAGCCAGTGAAAATCTCCCATTTCATGGCAATGTTGGTGGATAATGTTGTAAAAACACGCTATGAGAGTCTGTGTTTTGAAAACATCCGTATAAAATCGCTATTCAAACGAATACAAATGATATACATATTTTTCATTCATCTGTTGATATTCGATCTATGATTCAACTCAACCTTTTGGGTTTTATTAGAAATTTTCATTGGATTATATTTAATATATTTATATGTAATAATGTTCATAATATCGATTACGTAATCATTATTCTTATTAATCTACTGAGTGTATCGTGATGTGTATTTAATTACCAATTAATCATTTATAAAATTATATTTTTATTTCACTAATATCTTCACCATGTATTTATTTATATATATATGCTCCAGTCATTATGAATTCATTGATTGAAATTAATAATTCACAATATTTATAAATAAATTTTATATATTTCTCCTCTCAACAAATCCAATTAAAGATTGTAAATATTTAATAGTAATAATAATTGTTCTGTGAATATATGTCAAATAAATTGTAATGGAGTAGAATAATTATTCAATAAAAGTTTTTGCCGCTTATTAAAATTATTTTAACGCACACACACACATACACACATATATATGGACTGATGTATTTATTAGCCTATGGCAAACGTATCAAAACACTTGAAAACTTAATTATTTTTTGGAATTTTTGTATTATGGCAAGATGATTATAATATTTATTATTTAATAAATCGGTCACGCTATTGATTCTTTGATTTGGAAATTGAAAAAAGTTGTGAAAATGAAGCCTATAATATTTGAAAATTGATTCTGTTGTTTTCGATGATATAGTTTGAAGGATAATTTTGTTGAGATTATTTGTATTAGAAGGACTATTTGAAGTTAGTGGTGTGTATATTGTTTGAAACCAATCACAATGACCAACCAACTTGATACGTGTGAATAAAGAGCCTGTAATTGCAATTAAAACTCTTACGTTCTTTCAATCTTTATCTTCCAGATGAAATTTAGATAAATTTTGGTTTCCGGCATTCAATATTTATAATTTTCGTGATTAAATTTGTACCTTTAAATATATATATATATATATGGTGAGTCTATAATGTATGATATTCCTAGTTGAATACTTCCGCTATGATTCTATTAAAGCATCGCCATATATTTTAAAATATCAAATAAATATCCGTTCTTATATTATCATCAGACGAATTTTGTATTTTTCAATTTGTTATATAAAATTACCAATCACCAATGTTAATTACATAATCAATGAAATTGTTTTGTAATTATTTCTTCAATGCGATAAAAGATGATATTTTTGAGTTTCAGTGTGTTATACAAATATTTAAAGAAACAAACTGAAAATCCGCCATTTGTCTATAATATCTGCAAACGTAAGGTGTGGTTTTGAAAAAAATAGGAAGCAACTAATCCCTCGTTGAAAGATATTTGAGTATAACCTACCTTAATAGATTATTAGTTGTAGAGATTGTTGATCGATATTTGAAATGAATGATAAAATACGATTTATTTGTTTATAAACTCGAGTAAATGAGTTAGTCAACGATTGCTGAAAGCAGGTTTTCATTCCAAGAAGTGGTGTTTGAAAATAATTTATGTGAAAATTGAATGAAATAATAACAATATTAAATGAATAATTCGACGAATTTCATTAGCTCAACTTTTCTCATATATTACTTTCTTAATCTCCACCAACTTCAGGAAAACAGAACATTTTTTGAGACGCAACCGTGTAGAAAAGCTCGTTTGTGAATTTTCTATCTATTAGTAGTGAAAGTGCTATTTTGGCGGCTCTATGTTTTTGATCGAACAGTCACTGAAAGCCGCTTTTAATATTTGAAAATATCTTATTATTAATTAAAGTTTTGAAATAAATGTACGAATTTGTTTATGAAATTTGATAATTTTAGAAATCCATTATAATTAATATGATCTAATTTTATATTTAATAACTGAGTTGGATTGTAAATATTAATAAATCGAACAAGATTAGAATGTTATGTAATTGTTTTTGAAATGATGACATATATCCCTTCATCAGATGATCACAAGAGCAATCATGGCAAAATTCGTGGCGCGTCACATCAGACCAACATTTCAAAAGCCAAACCAAATTCAAACTGTTACATGGTTGGTGGTGGCGGAGAACCGATTTGTGAGATTTGCTACACTCCAACTGCATTTAGTGAGTGATTATTTTGATTTTTTATATTATTTGATCGCGGATTGGTGGTTTTATAAGAAATAATAATAATAATGTACTTGAAGAGAATCAATGATTGGCCATTGTATATTTTAGACGACATGACAGGGTTGGGCTGCGGACATATGTTCTGCCTCGGATGTTGGGCACGTTACCTCAACCAAAAGATTGTAAATGAAAATCAAGGTGACCAAATTCTGTGTCCTGCTCATCAATGTGATATTATTGTGGACGATTCCATGGTCTACCAGTTGATTGGAGACCGTGTTGATGTGAAACAGCGATTTCAGATAACAGTGGCCAATAGCTTTGTGAACTGCAATCCTCTTCTCACTTGGTGTCCTGGTGTCGAGTGCAATCATATCGTACGAGTCGCACGCAGGGAGGCCATCAGAATAGATTGTTCGAGTTGTTCGTCGGTGTTCTGCTTCGCTTGTGGCGAGTCGTGGCATGATCCGGTGCAGTGCTCTTATCTCGAGAAATGGCTCAAGAAAATGCGCGACGACAGTGAAACGTCGAATTGGATAATGGCAAACACCAAAGAGTGCCCGAAATGCCGAGCGACCATTGAAAAGAATGGCGGTTGCAATCACATGGTATGCAAGAATGTGGCCTGTAAATACGAGTTTTGTTGGGTCTGTCTCGACCAATGGGAACCACATGGATCAGCTTGGTACAATTGCAATCGCTATAATGAAACAGACGCACAGAAAGCCCGGGATGCACAGGAAGCCTCGCGTGCTGCTCTTCAGCGATATTTGTTTTATTTCAATCGTTATGCAAATCATTTGCAGTCATTGAAATTCGAGTCGAAACTCTATACGGGAGTACAGAAAAAAATGGAAGAAATGCAGCAGCACAATATGAGTTGGATTGAAGTTCAATTTCTTAAGCAGGCTGTCGACGTGTTATGTGATTGTCGGCGGACGCTCAATTATACATACGTGTTTGCTTACTATCTCAAGAAGAACAATCAGTCGATAATTTTCGAAGGAAACCAGAGTGACCTAGAGCAAAGTACCGAACAACTATCGGAATATCTCGAGCGTGACATCACCACTGACAGTCTAGTCGATATTAAACAACGAGTCCAAGACAAGACTCGATACTGTAAACAACGTCGCGCCGTTCTTCTCAAGCATGTTCATGAAGGCTACGAGAACGATTGGTGGGAGCATCTCGATTTGTGATTTATTATTGCTTGGACTCACACAAATTACACAATTCTCCTATGGAAAAATAAAATTTTTTCATTTTACTGAAATGTTTTGTAAAAAAGTGTGATATATAATTCTCTATGAGGTGGTGTGCGTGTGATTGTATGTGTGTTCTACTTTGTGCACATGTGATTGGTTAATGGATAAAAATGTGCACAAGTGATGTGTTGACTGCATCAATGTGAGCACAAGATTGGTCGGTCTCCAATTCAGACATAAATGAACACACGTGGTTATTGATGATAATGCCAGCATGTTCTAGTTGTAGATGGTACTCGATACATATACATATGTGATCCTATTAACGTGCGTTCTCACTGGCCATTAAATGCGTATTTTGATTTTTGTCACAGTTATATTTTGTAAATTTATCTTCTTTAATCATTTTTTGGAATGTTTTTCTGTTCATTTTTTCTGTCTGAAACGACGTTCTGATCAAATGCAGCACTCCATAGAGTTCTAAATGATGTGATTCTCAATTCTCGAATCACGTTTATCCAGTGATAAAATCATTATGGCAATTTAGTGACGGTGCCATATCTCGGGTTCGTTAATTTTTATTTATTTGTTTTCAAATATATGATAATTTTCTTGGATATGATTTCAACAGTTCTCTGAATAATTTTTTTTACCATTAGAATGTGTGGCAGCAGATTGTTTAAGTATTAAAATAATTGGTAATGAGATGTATTGTCGATAATGATCATATTGTTGTGTTTTATATTACAATTGCATAAAGTATTCCGATTTACACCGATGATTGATTCGACTGAATGTGATATAAATAATTCATGAAACATTCTTTACCAGATATTACCGAAAAAAAAATATTCACGAAAAAAACTCAATAAAATCTTTATTGATCATCAAATGTAGATAAGAATAATTATTTTCATTTTCGTGATTGATTGAACTGTTGACGGAATTGCTGATATGATGTATATTGATGATTAGGTGGTGGTGGCATCATCATTGTTGGTGGAGGATAATTCATGTTGAATGGTTGAAACATCGGCTGTTGATACATTGGACCGTAATTTGTGAATGGTTGTTGCATGGATGGTGGACCCATTTGATTCATTCGAGGATTATGTTGTTGACCATTCCAATATTGCATTGTCGGTCGGACTTCAAACGGATTCTTGTTGACACTTCGAAACGGATTCCGTCCCGCCGTTGATGGTTGTTGATTGTGATTTTGGAAATTTTTGTTATTTCTTTTTCGTTTGTTTGGTTTCTTTTTTGGTTGTGATTCTCCAGCCAATTTACGACGATGTTCCTCTTCTTTTTCATCATCACTGAAAGCAATATCACTGTCGGGATCATGAATGATTTCATTGGTCTCAACAGCCGTAAAATAGGCATTCTTGACTTTGGGTGCACAGAATATCTGTTCACCGCCATTGAACGAGTTCCATGTGTCGACATTCTTGCAAATGATGAGATAAAGCGGTTCTTTTTTCGTTCCGAAGATATTATCGATCTAAATGATGATGAGATTGATTAGGAATTTGTAATCGATAATTGCCAACCATTCCAATTTTCTGTTTGTGCTCATCAAATACCACGGTATCGATATCGAGTATTGGATCGGCATGAATGGCTTGCATTGTCACTTAATCAATCATTTATTATTGCGCAACACATATTATATTGATGATAATTACTTGTTTGGGTGCCTTCAATTCGTTGAATCACCGTACCGACCAGTTCCAATTGATCCGAAGTCTGAGAGAAATCCCATCAATGATAAGGCAAATAAAATGGGGGGGGAAATCATTACCGTGATGAGAATTGTTGATAATCGCTCCTGTAAATCGATTGGAATCAAATATTCAAGCTCCTATCATCAAAAATTAAAATCTCTTTTAAAAGGGTTTGTCCCATCTCACCGCATCTTTGTCGACGATTCTTCCTTTTTTCGTTTTATCAGTTGGACATTTATCGTTTCGAGAACTATTCAACAAGCTATCCAATATGCTACCGTGACTAGGGAGCTGAATGAATTACATGATATCTCATAGGTCAAATACAATTTCAAAAAATATATACATCGATTTCTTCTACTGATTCTGAATCGTCATCAGTTTCGCTGTCACTGGTGATTATTTTCGGAATTTGGCGAATCTTTATAATGGTAAAACACATCATCGAAAAGTCATTGTTAAATATTTACATCATAACGATCTCTGATTTGGTTGTCGTCGTTTTTTAATAAAGATGACGCATCGATATCCGAAAGATTTCCACTGATTCCAGATAAATAGTCGACATCGGGAAACATTAGATCGTCGAAATAATTGCTTTTGAATTGCTTAATTATTTTCAAAGTTCATTGATAACTTTTTGAAGATATATATATTTACCTGTTTGATAAAATTATCAATGCATCCATTGATACCAGATATTTGACCAAACATTTCATCTCCTTCAACATCGTTTAACTTTAGACAATAGCAATTAAAAAATGAATTTTAAAGTCATTTAAACTACCTCATTTACATCACGAATTTCACCTTCCTCTTCCACATCGTCATTTGATTGCTAATTTCCAATATTATTAAATATAATAAAATTAATTAATATTCACTGTGTCATGTTTTTCGTCAGTTTTGTCAATATGGTTTTCATGATTTTTTTTCTGAACCTAATTTTTAAATAATTTCAAAATTATGAATATTAATTATATAAATGTCATTCGTATAATTTAACAATGTATATAAATACCAAATAATTACATATTTATTGATATCACTATTGTCTGCACTTAAATCATCAACAATCTAAACATAAAAATAAAAAATGAAACAATTTGATTTTAAAATGAAAACCTTATCCATGTTACTTGAAAAATAAGGCAATTTATATGTAATATTAAAACAATAAATTAATAGAATATTTTAAAAAGATAAGTTTTTAGATGACACGGTAATGATCGAATAAAATAGACAAGTTTAGTTTTATTGAAATTTTTATTAATTTAAAATTAATGAAAATTATTTTAAATAACAAAGATATAATTACATCGAAATTTAATAAAAAGTAACTTTATTTATTAGATATCAGTTTGATTCAATTAAAATTGTTAATAAAATTTTTAATCAAACTCGAGACTAATTAAGACATTAATAACCTCAATAAAAATTCTTTGCTCGCCCGGGATATGACTCCAAAGACTGATCTATACTACCACTATTATTAACTCTACAAAATTCATTCAAAATATTGGAAATGATAAATATATAAAATTGTTAAAAGTTAAATTAAAGCAGTAACTATCCGGCTAATAAAATGCAATTTGATATCATAAAAAATAATCAAGATGCTCCTTGTGATGCTTATCTTAATTTATGTAAAGAATTTAAAAAATACCCCCAATTGAATATGTTAGATTTTCAGAATTTATATTCAATATTTTGTTTCGATGTTCAAGCTCAAGATGAAAAATTAATAGTTAATGTATGTACAGTAACAATTGAAATTGAAAAATCATCAGATTTAAATGCAAAGCTTATTGTTGTATATGGGAAGAAAAATCTGTTGAAATATTAGTTAAGAATGGAAAGATGTTTACAATTCAGGATGTTTAAATAAAATTTGAATGGAAGGGAAGGGGAGGAAATCCGTTCAACTTTATTCAAATTGAACGAAGTTGATGAAATCCATCGAACGAAGTTGAACGGAGTTCCTCCCCTTCTCTTTACTTTCGTTCACTCCATTCAAGTTCCTCACTTAAAAATGTATGCAGTTTCTTCAATATTGAATATTGTAGATTATTATGATTATGATAAAGATGATGAGGATGAGAAAGATTATTATTTAGATAAGGATTATTATTACATTATTTTAAAG
This sequence comes from Platydemus manokwari, assembly GCA_037951405.1. Classification (NCBI taxonomy): domain Eukaryota; kingdom Metazoa; phylum Platyhelminthes; order Tricladida; family Geoplanidae; genus Platydemus; species Platydemus manokwari. Next base: position 2,178 of record JBBMOY010744426.1, on the reverse strand, counting down.
TATTTGTTGTCTTTATTTAATTTTTTAATTTCTTTTAATATTATAATTTATCTATTCTTATTTGTTGTTATGATTATTGTTTACTATTTATTAACAATGTTACTTTTTGTTTATATTGTTGATTATGATTGTGAGAATGATTATGAAGATGGTGAAGATGGTGATGAACATGATTTTGAAGATAGAGAAGAACAAAAATTTTATTTTAAAAATGTATAACGATGACAAACTTTTAAAACAGATAGTAAGAACTGGTAAACCTAAACCAATTTATCCTGATGGAGAAATTATAAAAATAAAAATAAAAAAAGTCTGAAGAAGGTTACCTTAATTTTTATTTTTTATTTTTTAAAAATGGATGCCGGATGAAGGGATGATTTCATTTAAGGAACTTCGTTCAACTTCATTTACCAGACAAATTTCGATTTAATAAATTTTCTAGCTAAGTATGGAATCAATAAAACTACTAATTTTGATTTAGTGGATATTTCTAATGATTTAAATTTGGATGTTGAAATTATTATGAGAAATGAATTAAAGTCAACCTGCGGCCGATATATAATAAAGAATTTAGAAACCACAAAAGAAAAAGGTTCGCATTGGGTTTCAATAAGTAAATCCCATAAAATGTATTTTGATCCGTATGGAATTTTACCAACCAGAGAAGTTTATAATTTCTTTGATTCTGATTTTGTTTATAATAAATTTCAAATACAAACAGAGGGAGAATTATGCGGACAATTATCTTTGTATGTTTTAGGTATTAAAATTTGATAATATTATTGATCATATGATAAATCAACTTCAGCCGTATACATCACTTTTTCATACTTAAAAAATGCCGAATCGGGTTCACAAATTTGATAATAGTTCAATAAATAATATGAGTGGTGTTCAAGAAATGATTAGTGCAGAGTAGATATATAATGGCTATTTGAATACTAATATATTTCTACGATTGCTCTAATTGATTCTAAGCTACTCCGAAAGGTCTAATGTTACTCAGCAGGATGCATTTCACTTAGCATCGTTGTAGTTCTGTTAGATTATTTGGTCGTTATAACGAACTTATCGTATAAGAGATTCATTATCTCATTTCTTTTTTAATGTAACTAATTCTGATTTTAATTATTCTACATATTTGTCGTGAATCTGATTTCAATTTAATATTCCAAAAAGATTTTGTTCTATTTAACCCAATGGTCACTATGTATTCACGGAGTTCTATCTTGGAATCTAATTTTCTTAATGTCGCTATGATCTTTTCCCAACTCTGAATATGGTATTGCATTTATTTTTTATTAATTCAAATATGTCTTTTACTTGGTCTTGAGGTACTCCCTCTTCATATATTTGCTGTAAGTTCTTTCTTATTATTTTAATTTTCTCTTCTTGCTACTCTATTTCTTAAAATTTACATAAGATTAAAATTACAAAAATTTGAGTTAAAAGATATTTTAAAAAAATTATTTTAAAAATAAAAACACCATATTAATATTTATAAAATGATTTTGCTTTAAAAATCCTGTTAAATTCTCAGTTTTAAAATTATTAAAAGTAAAATTTAAATCTTTTAATTAAAAAGTAAATATGCAATATAAAAATGTGGGCATTTTTATTTGAATTTATGAAAGAACTGAATTCAGATGGAAATGAATTTTAAATATTTTAAAATTTGTTTGAAAATTGATGTATTGAAAAATATATTTTTTGTTCCGTTGTAATCTAATTCTGCCTCTATGGATCATCATGATCAATATTATTTCTTTTATCCTATCGACATTATAATCAGGATCATTATGATTTTGTTGTTAAATATATGTACTGATAGTATCAAGCAACAAATGTTCGAGAAAGAAATGCTCATGAAATCTGACAAAAATGAGGTGAAGTGAAGAAAGATCGGGGATAACTAAAGACAAACATGAAAGAGGCCACTTGGAAAATCGAAAAGATGGAAAGTAGAGAATCACAAAGAAAATTGAAAGAATGAAATGTAGATATGGATGTGTAAATGAATCCCAATAAAATTCAGTCCTACACGAAAATTTAGCGATTCTTTGATATTGGATGTATTTGACGGCTTTTAAAATCAAGCTGGTAGTTTTGGTATAATTTATGTTCGATTTGATTTTTTAATAAATATTTCACGAATTATTTTAAAGGATTATAATAATA